>QGSO01000254.1:0-48180 GCA_011037825.1 Carya cathayensis | reverse complement strand
TTTTGTTGGAATATAAAGTCCATTTACAATGCATTTCCAGATTTCTCGACCTTGAGCCTGAAGAAATATTCTCATTCTAACTTTCCAGAATGAGTAATTGTCTCCACAAAAGAGTGGAGGCCGACTGCTAGATTGACCTTCACCAAATGAAGCTGCAATGTTAGCCATAAGATCTTAACTCAAAAGATAATTAATCTTATAATAGAGCTTTAGCTCTGATACCAATTGTTGCCCAGATGACTAACACAAGAGGGGGGGTGAATTGAGTTGTATTTAAAAAAAATAACAATTATAAATCAAATATACAATATAAAATATAAACAAAATATGAAACAACAATAAATATAAAGAGTAAGGGTAAGAGAGAAGCAAACTCAGTATGTTAACGATGTTCGGCCCCACTGCCTACGTCCTCGCCTCAAGCTACCATTGAGGATCCCTGAATTCACTATTCAATCTCCTTCAGGTGGAGATAGAAACCTATTACACCTTTGAACAACACCGCTACAAAGGATCCGTGTAGAACACCCTCTACACTTGCTTAGAGAAGAGAATGAAAACTTTGAATGAGAGTTGTATGCTCTTGGTGTTGTGAATGTGAAGCTCTCAAATGATCTATTTATAGGCATATGAGACTTCATATTCAAATTTAAAAAGATTCAAATGTCAAAAATATCATCATTCATTTTTCAAAAAATTCAAACCTAATCTTTTTACTTTTTGCATATGATAAAAATAGCACACTTTGCTTTTCAAAAATTTCAAACCTAATTTTTTACTTTTTGCATATGACAAAAGGAGCACACTTTACTTTTCAAAATATTCAAACAAAGGCATCTTCCTTTTGCATAAGTCAAGAAAAGCATCAATCACTTTTGAAAATATTCAAATAAAACATGCACATGTGAAAGATGACAATCAATCATCTTTAATATTTTCAAAGTTCAAACCTTTAATCATGGCATGCACATGTGAAAGATGACAATCAATTATCTTTCAAAATTTTCAAATTTAATTTTCAAAATATTCATGCATATGTGGAAAATGTATTTTAATGGTTTATGATAAAAACTAATTTTTGAGCCTTAATCCTAATTTCGAATTTTAAGAGATTTACAACATTTATCTATGACTTTAATGTGAACTTGTTTCCTTCTTGCTCATGCTTGGTTCCTTGATGTGCTTGACTCCATTGTGTGGACAAATTGAGCTTGAGACTCCTTCATTCTTTGAATTCATTTGTTATCATCAAAATCCATGTGTAAATATATAATTACACAAAAGTTGAAACCTTAGGTTCAACACATTGAATCTTCGTAAACTTTTTAGAGAGATATATTCAATGATGATAATTAAATTCATGCTAACCACTACAAGATTATAAATGGCACTAGAAATGGTCATGATCTAATATAAAACCTATATATAAATAACTCCAGCTTCTCACATCTAAAAGAGCTCACGAGTTATAGTCTGATTTTGAATTTTTCTAATGGAGTCTTGATGAGATATAGTCTGATTTTTTTTTGAATTATTCTAATTTTTTTTTTCATTTTCTGATGACAAAATTATGGTCTCCAATCTCCATATACTGATGATTGATTATTTCTTTAAAAATTGATTATTTTTGTAGATGGACCCTATTTCAGAAAGAATCCACTAGAGTCTACTACAGATGATGTAGAATCAACTATGCCTACACAGGGGCAAGGCATTCCTCCACTCCTGCTGAATATAAGTAGTAGTAATAAACTGAGTGCTAGTGGTAGACCTAGGTCAATGGTTTGTGATCACTTTGCAAGAATACCACAAGATGATCCAAGTAAACCTAGGGCTGCATATAATTACTGTGGTGCTTCCTATGTATGTGATGTAAAGACTAACGATACAACGTCCATGAAGTATCACATTGAGAAATAATATTGTAAGAAATGTCTGTTTAATAGAACATATAAATCCCAAACTACTCTAGGTTGGAAGGCGAACGGAGGAAATGGTAGTGGAGAACTTGTGCCCTTAGCATTTAGTATTGAGGCTTGTAGATAACACTTAGCAAAGATGATTATTCTTGATGAGTTGCCCTTTAGGTTAGTTGAAAGGAAGGGTTTCAAAAAGTTTATGCTTATTGTTTGCCCTAAGTGGGTAACGATTCCATCCCCTGTTATGGTTGCGAAGGATGCTTTAGTGTGTATATAAGGAAAAAAATAAGTTGAGAAGTGTTCTTCAAGAGAAACGAATTTCCCTCACCATGGATACATGGATATCTGTGCAAAATCTCAATTATATGTGTCTGACTTTGCACTTTATTGATGATGATTAGAATCTACACAAAAGGGTTCTTTCTTTTAGTTTGGTTGATAATCATAAGGGTGATGCACTTGGTAGGGCCATAGAGATGTGTTTGCATGACTGAGGGTGACTGAAATATCTTGCAATCACATTTGATAATGCAAGTTCTAATAATGAAGCAGTTTCTTATTTGAATAAAAAATTCAAGTATACGAGAAACACTATTTTGGAACATGAATTTTTGTATGTTAGATGTTGTGCTCATATTTTAAACTTAATTCGTGATGGGTTGAGAGAATTTTATGAGCCTATTGTGAAGGTGAGAGGTGTTGTGAAATATGTGAAGTCTTCACCTCAAAGGTGGAGTACATTTAAGAAATGTATACAGTTAGAAGATATTGCATGCAAAAGTGGCCTTTGCTTAGATGTATCGACTAGGTGGAACTCCACCTATCTTATGTTGGAGAGGTTTCAAAATTTCGAAAAGTTTTTGAACGGTTTAAAGAAGAAGGTTCGAGATTCTCTACTAGTATTAGAGACGATGATGACGATGATGTGGAGGATGTGGTGAATAGGAGAACGTCAAAGAAGTTAGGGCCTCCCAATAATATCGATTGGGAGAAGGTAAGGTTGTTTGTAAGGTTTCTTAAACTATTTCATGATGCAACTTTACACTTTTCGGGTGGTCAATATGTAACTAACAACTCTTTTTTCTGGAGTTAGTTACAATCTGCGATGCGATTGATTTGGAGTGTGAAGAAAGAAGTCCCATGGTGGGATTAATGGCCACAAGTATGAGGAAAATATTTGACAAATATTGGGACAATATGGATAATATGAATATATTGTTGTTTGTTGGGATTGTTCTTAATCATCAGTAGAAGATGTGATATCTTGACTTTGGATTGGAATGGATGTATGTCCATGATCCCACAAAAGCGGTTGATCTGAGTTTGAATGTGAAAAATGCTTTAACCCGCATGTATGAGGTATACATTGAGAATGAAGAAGGGAACAATTCTTTACAACAATAGAAGCAGCACACAAGTTTCCCACTTGAAGATGTAATTCCTATAGATGAAGATGATAGAAGTAGACAAATGGATAGGAAGGCACAAAGAACGACCCTATTTAAGCAACGGTTGCAGTCGGAAAACTCTCTTGAAAGCAAGTCAGAGGTTGATAGATACCTAGCTGAAAGTTGTGAGGAAGGAGATACAAGTTTTGACATTTTAATTAGGTGGAAGGTGAATTCAGTTAGATATTTCGTGTTTTCAAAAGTTGCACGCGATGTTCTTGCAATATCGATATCCACAATTGCCTCTGAATCTACATTTAGCACGATGGGTCATGTCCATGATCTTTTCCAAAGTAGTTTATCTCCGATGATGGTTGAGGGTTTCATTTGTGCATAGAATTGGCTTCATTCTTTTTCTACTCCAATTAGCCTTAGGACTTTAATAGATGAGGTGGAGGATTTTGAGAGGCAGTTGGATATGGGTATGTTTCTTATTTACTTCATTTTATAATTTTTCTAATCTATATTCTATTACATTTAAGAAATTGCTTTTATTTTTTCCTTATTGTATAGAACTTGTCCGGGAGGGTAACAATTATATGGAGGCATCAAATACAATGTCTATTTCCAATGCAGATTAATGCATGAGGTGAGAATTACTTGTTTCTAATGAATGACTCTTTTTTATCAATATTGATCTATTTAATAATGAACTCCATATTCCTTTAATTTGATCGTATTAAGTCTTTTGAGTTAAGGAAAATTATATTATTTTATTATATAATTATCTTCTAGCCTTTTGTTAGAAGGGATGCACTTTTTCCAATCAAAAAGTTGTAACTGATCAATTTTCTTCATCCTGCTTCCGCCATTTATTTAATGCACAAAGCAACCAATCTAGTAATCAGATTTCTGTTTGACATTTCTTTTTCAGGTGTCACCTAAATTAAATGATAGGGAAATATGGTACAAAATATTTGATTGAAGTCCTAAGAATCGCCTTATGTTACTTAATTATCAAAAAAGAAAAGAAAGAATTGCCTTGCGTTTTTTTCTTGGGGCGAGAAGGTAATTAATGAGTTTTGTTCAATATGCCTGTACCTGCATTTTATCTTGTGGATATATGGAATATAGTTATTTATAAACTACTAATTTATACGTCTATGTTAGTGGCATGCTTTACTGGTAAGAGAAAAAAATTTTATGTAAGGCAAATATTGAGTTGTTAATCTGTTATTTGTTTTAAAAAAGAGAAACACAAACCGTAGCTATCATGATGCTTGTTACTTGGGAAAATATTAGCTGGTATAGACTGCTAGCTAAATTAATCTATGATGCTAGTTATTAAAGGGTAGGTATACTGATCTATCATATATATATATATATATATATATATATATATATCTCTATCATGAGGGGAAAAGATCGATGCATGTTACTTACTTTGAAGTTGAGTATCATATAGAAGTTCCATATTTCTTTTCCTCTAGATTTCTGGAGTTGATCTGCTTATCGAAAAAAGAAAAAAAGAAAAGTAAGAAAAACTGGAGTTCTGAAATTTGTTGCAGTACTACTACTATTCTTATTGTTTGATGCACTATCATCATGTGCGTGTGTATACACATATATAGGCCTGTTCATCCGGGTTCTGTTCTAATCCGGAAATCCGAGTATACCCAAACCGGAATCCGGATTTCAAACCCGGACCAGGTTAACCAGGGTCATAAACGGGCCGGAACCCGGATGAATCCGGGTTTTTCTATTCCGGGTTCCAGATTGAACCCGGTTTTTTTTTTTTTTAACCCATATAAAAGCCTAATTTTATATCCAATATTTTCACATGTAGCTCTATTTTTTTTATAAAAAGCAAAAAAATAAATTTGATTGTGCACTTTAGAGGTTGAAAAATATCAACTCCTATATCAAAATTCCACTTACTTTGCCTCGCAATAAAAATGCATGTAAAATAAATAAATAAAATAATTCCAATATTCATCTATGCAAGTATGCATGCATTACAACACAATCCACTACATATTATATTATTTGTTATTTATACATTACATTACGAAATACTATATTACAATATATGAATTACAAAATCATTTTATTTTTTATTTATCAAAAAATATATATATGAATTAAAAAATCAGTGATTTAATTTCCACACCAAATAGCAACTTCAAAGTGATTGGCCTGAAAGTGATCCTGCAAAAAACAAAATAGAATGAAATGAGCAATTTACAAATTGTAATCCTTTCTGCCCTGAGGATGAACTGAGAACTATGTTGATGCTTGTTGCCTTGTGACCAAAAGGCATGCAAATGCAAAAGAGACTTCATAGGGCTCTAGAAAAGGACATAAAAGAAATTTTTTACCAATCTTTCATAGGCATGAAGTGGCAAGCAAATACGAAATCAACTCTATAACAGACAAACCATCTCTCAAAGACAGCTTGCATACTTGCACCTTCCATATTATGTGCATTATAATTGTGAGAAATATATTATAATTGTGAGAAATATATATCTTGCAAGCAACAAAAAGTCTAAGCCCTTCATATTAGGGATTGAAACGTACAGCAAGTAGACAAGTTCTTCTCCAACTTAAACACTCCAGCACATACAAGAGAAACAAGTCCTTATATAAGCATATAAGCATATACTGATTGCAGTTACTTTCAGGTATATCTATCCCCACACCTTTATATCCCTTCAATGCTAATCGCCTCTGCATCTTCTCCACTGCAACAGCTGATAGATCGATGCATGTTGTCTCCGTAATCCTATCTTTGTATAACTCTTCACACAACTGTGAGTTCCCACAACCCAGCTTCAATACCTTTATCATAAAACTTTCTTATCTTTAACGAGTTACATTTCCATGTTAAGTGGCCAATTAAACTAGATTAAGACAAATTCAAGTCCAACAGGTCTCATATATGAAAGGAAAGACTTTCCAATAAAAAAATGTTAGGACCCACATTCCACCATCACTTTGCCCAACATAAAATACCGAGCAAATCAAAATTATACATAGACAAATAAATAAACACAATGTCACATATTTATTTATATATATCCACAGAGAGAGAAAGAGAGTATAGTAGAATTGGGTTTAAGATGAGCTTGAATGAGGTGGCGAAAATGAGAGCAGTCTTTGAACCACTCGTAATGTTCCTCCTTAGAAAAACGATCGTTCCTGAAACAACAAGGACAGCATGAAGACAAGGCAATTAGCGAAGAAAGATAGGCGTGAATAAGGAAACAGAGAGAGAAAAGTTGGAAAAAAATATTAGTACCAGTACTGAGGATCGAGGTAAGCCAAGGCAGTGGAGGGAGCAACGCTACTCATCTTCTGCGTTCCGTTCGGGCTCTGAATCGTACCCATTTATGAATTTTTGAGTTTGATTATTATTATTATTCTTCTTCTTCGGAAAAAACCAGAAAGAAAATCCCTAAATCCTGCCGAACTTAATCCCAAAAAAAGGCCCCATGTTTAACATAAAAGAGCAGATCTAACAAAATAACGACATATACTTTTATACCCACATCAGATTTGTTCAAAGGCATTGATCATAGAAAAAAACAGACCCAAAAATAAACCTCCATGTTTAAAAACAAAGAGAAGAGATCTAGCAAAACAGAGAGAGAGATGGAGAAAAAACGGTAAATCTAACAAAATAACAACATATAATTTATACCCACAAGAGATTTGATCAAAGGCATTGATCTTAGTCTCATAGATTGAGATCGAGAGAGAGTTATCGCAGTGTTAGAGAGAGGGTTATCGAAGTGAGAGATAGAGGGTTACCTAAGAGAGAGAGAGAGAGAGAGAAAGAGAGACTTACTGATCGACGTTCGGCCAGCGGCGACGGCGAGAGAGAGACAGCGGCAAGATTTCATGGAGGGAGGGTAGGGTTCAAGTTTTTGCCGTAACGAGAGACAGAGAGGCAGGAGAC
Source organism: Carya cathayensis (assembly GCA_011037825.1). NCBI lineage: Eukaryota > Viridiplantae > Streptophyta > Magnoliopsida > Fagales > Juglandaceae > Carya > Carya cathayensis. Next base: position 40,912 of record QGSO01000254.1, on the reverse strand, counting down.
CGAATTCACAAAGTTATTGTTTGGGGCTTTATAAACAAACCCGGTTGCTAACCGAATATAATACTGAACCCGGTTTTATACCCGGATCTGGACTGGATGCTTCCGGTTTTTGTAAATGGGGATTCTGGCCCGGATAAATCTGAGCCGAAAACCATAACCGAAAACCCGGTTATCCGGGTTTCGGTAAAATCCAGACCGGATGAACAGGCCTACACATATAAATTACAGTATTGAAAATGGTTAATTTCACTTGATATCTACATTGGTCAGCGCCTGAAAAGCCCATGCCTGATATGTCAAATGTTGTATGAGTTCCTGTCAGATTTGTACGCGAGGAGATCAAGTAGTGTTTGTCGTTTGGTGATGAAAGCTGAGAGGAGATCAAGTAGTGTTTGCCTTTTGGAGATCAAGTAATAGTTATTTGTATTAGTTATTATTTAGTAATCTGTAATTTCTAATATCACTTTATTATAGTAGGTGGGTTATGGCTGGAAGCCTGGATGCATTGATTGTAAATTGTAATAATTTTTGTGTCATTTACTTTACTTTTTCTTATTTTTTAAAAAACTTTTTTTCCTTTATTCGGACTAGACTCTTAGAGTTGGAGTTGTGGACTTGGAAACTTGAAGTTTGTGTTATGGCTAGTTGCTTTTAATTTGTTTTTTGTTTTTATTTAGAGTTTGAAATATGGATGAAATACGGATTGAGCCAATGATTTGGTACTATGGAAGACCGAACGGACCAACCGAGATCGGACTGGACTGGATCAAAAGGGACCACGTAACATGTTCTGCCTATGCACGTCTACCATGCTACATACAGTCGTAGAGTATGTAAATACTACACAATTATTTTGAAAAAAATAAGGTTCATAATTAAAAAATTAATTTTTTTTTTCATATAGATCCTATATTAATTTACTTTTTTTTAAAAAACTGCGTGCCGCTGGTACAACCCGATTACTAATATCATTTATATATATCATTTTATGCACGTAAAACTCCCTCATATTGAATTATTACGGGCCTTGATTTAAATCTTAAAGAATTATTTTGTTTGATATTATTTTTAATATTGAATTATCTTATTTAGTATTAATTTTACAAGCTGATGTTATTAGTATTTTAATGAAGGATTATATACTATATTATTCATTATTAGCTTTACAATTAGATTTCAATTATAAATAGTAAGTGTTTAATCTTTTTCTATTCTATGAAATGGATTGTTGATGTTATTCGATTTGATTTTAATATACACATCCTATTAAAGTTGTGTTTATTGAATTAAAGAAATGTGTTAAGGATATTTTAAATAATATTAATATTTATCAGATTTCTTGACTGAATAAGTTAAATTCAAGAAAGGTTATTTCAAGAATTTATGTCTTCATGACTTATTTTGACGGAGTTGAATTAGCCTAAGTATTCAACTAATTTATAATATGTTATTAATATTTTTGGATATTTTAAGATATTATTATTAATTTATTTCTAGGTTAAGCATAATATTTAGTTCGATTAGGAGAATATTAAGGAATTTAGAAAGTGAAAGTATTTTTTTTAGAGTTAAGAGAATTTTAGGCTTTGAGGAATTAAAGTAGGTATTTCAGGTGTAAATACGAGTTATATGTTTATTTGGAGATTTAATCAAGTTACATGAATTTTTATAGGTGAAGATTGATATTCGTTTGACACTTTTTTGAGGAAATCTTGGGAAGTTAAGAAGTTCAGGTAAGCGGGGTTCTAATACTAGACTTTGCATAAAAAGAAAATAAAGTGAGGTTGACTTTTTAAAAAATGCATGTTTTGTTTCCGAAAAGAATTGTGAAAAACAACCTCAATTATATATTTCGGCATTTTTCATGAACTCTGTATAAAGGAGAAAGTACTTTTGTTATGACTGGTGTAAACATGAGCTTATTTTTGCATATTGTTTATGAACTTTGTAAAAAGAGCGAAAATGAGATTCTTAAAGTTTTGTCGTGGTTAAAATGAAGATACTTTGATTTTGTTTTGTTGAATATATGAAATGATTCTTGGCTTCCTCATAGCAGAAATCACCGGTTGAACACCCAAACCCCAACGGCTTCTGATAAAGGCATGAATGTTATCAAGAGAAGGCCTTTGTTTGAGAAATTTCAGAACCATGGAGTATTTGAAGGGGGAAGCCGATCTCTCAATTTCTTCTTTGGAAAAAATCACACAAAGTTCACCATCAATCAGTTTTGCCGGACGAAACGGGACCTCAACTTCAGGCAAAGGTTGCGGCGAGTGAGAAACCAAATCGGCGAATGTTCGTATTCGCCCAGCAGTCACCGTTGGCCCAGGACCCACGGCGGCAGCCATCCAAGAACACCTATACGAGAAACTCTGTTTCTAAACCCTAGCAGAGCACTAAGGGGTAAAACCGTCAGTGCCACAATCTATATCTATTTCAAAAATGAGATTTCAATTAGATTTACAATTAGATTTCAATTATAAATAGTAAGTGTTTAATCTTTTTCTATTGTATGAAATGGATTGTTGATGTTATTCGATTTGATTTTAATATACACATCCTATTAAAGTTGTGTTTATTGAATTAAAGAAATGTGTTAAGGATATTTTAAATAATATTAATATTTATCAGATTTCTTGACTGAATAAGTTAAATTCAAGAAAGGTTATTTCAAGAATTTATGTCTTCATGACTTATTTTGACGGAGTTGAATTAGCCTAAGTATTCAACTAATTTATAATATGTTATTAATATTTTTGGATATTTTAAGATATTATTATTAATTTATTTCTAGGTTAAGCATAATATTTAGTTCGATTAGGAGAATATTAAGGAATTTAGAAAGTGAAAGTATTTTTTTTAGAGTTAAGAGAATTTTAGGCTTTGAGGAATTAAAGTAGGTATTTCAGGTGTAAATACGAGTTATATGTTTATTTGGAGATTTAATCAAGTTACATGAATTTTTATAGGTGAAGATTGATATTCGTTTGACACTTTTTTGAGGAAATCTTGGGAAGTTAAGAAGTTCAGGTAAGCGGGGTTCTAATACTAGACTTTGCATAAAAAGAAAATAAAGTGAGGTTGACTTTTTAAAAAATGCATGTTTTGTTTCCGAAAAGAATTGTGAAAAACAACCTCAATTATATATTTCGGCATTTTTCATGAACTCTGTATAAAGGAGAAAGTACTTTTGTTATGACTGGTGTAAACATGAGCTTATTTTTGCATATTGTTTATGAACTTTGTAAAAAGAGCGAAAATGAGATTCTTAAAGTTTTGTCGTGGTTAAAATGAAGATACTTTGATTTTGTTTTGTTGAATATATGAAATGATCTGAAGCTATTCAGTATTTTTTTCTAATATGATGTGTAAGCTAAAAAAATTTGGTATGAGTTTCTGATTTTACATTTGAATATGATTTGTTTTCGATGATATGACTATTTTGTTTCTGTTAAGGCGCCACCATGGAGATAATAGTGGCATATAGCCTCACCACAGGTATAATGTGGCATATTACTACCACAAGGATGAAACATGGAATATTGCCTAATCATGTGTATACTGGTGATTTATAACTCTACCACGGGGGTGAAACATGGTATATGACCCAACCACGAGTATAATGATGGTTTATAACCCTACCACGGGGGTGAAACATGGTATCTGTCCCGATATGATGTTCCAGTAAAATATGAAGATGAAGTTTCAGTTTACGATATGCCAAAGGATTTTTGGAATAAGAAAATTTTTCTGAAAACTTCGCTCTAATATTTTGTAAGATGTATTTTGAAAGTGTTTGTTCAGATTCTGAATTTTGAAAGGTAAAATTTTGTTATACATTTCAAACTTTGTAAATGCTCATGTTTACATATTAGTATAGTTTATTTGCTTACTGAGTTGTAGATAACTCATTCCTTTATCTTCATAATATTTTTCAAATGACTTTGCGGATACAGCGGAGGATCAGTAATAGAGAATGTGGCAAAAATAATTGAGAGTAGTAGTTGAGTACCTTGGAGTACTAGTGCTGTTGGAAGATTTATTTATTAAATAATTTGATTTTAGTATGTTTAGATGATTATAAAGACTTAAGTATTATTTCGGTTCATTATGTTAATAGAGATGTGGAGAAGTTAATTTATTTTATTTGGATTATTGGAATGAGGAATTGATGGATTGATAGGTGCAGTTAATTATATTAGAGGAATTTATGTCTAATTTTGGAGCCTTTGCAAATATATTTTAGAAATGATAGAAATTATTGAAGTGCTTATCAGGTTATAAGAGTTAACTCTCTGAACCTCTGGGAATGGGGCGTTACAGAACCGGTCCTAATGATAGTTCAGTCTAGTCCAAGATGGAAAAATCCTGGATCGAAGGGATCTGGTTTCGTCCATAAACCCTCCCATGGACCAACCAAACCGAATTCATCCCTAGCAGTATCTATTTTGCTAGTTTATGTTTAGTAGTAATTTTGAGGCGTACTAGATGCTCCTCATATTTAATATTTGCTTTTGAGAGTAGTCTTAAATTTGGCGTGCTTATATTTCTCTACTAGCTAATCTGGAATTTCTCCGCTGTCGTACCGTTTTAGCCCTGGTAGCTTATATAACCTCATTAACGTTGGTTTGATTAAATTTGGGTGTTTTGTTGTTATCATATATTAGTGCTCTAGTTCTGCCTTTTATTTGATCTGACGAGTAGGAATACAGAGGTGTAGTGAGGTATTTTACTAGTAGCGGTGGAGCCATGGCCACTTGGTTTGATCACTGCGTAATGGGTAACGATAATCATAGTGGTAGTTGACACTTTGACGTTGGCGTAATCATTTTCCTCCTGTATTTGCCCTTGTGTTGTACAGGAGAGATGCACGAGGTCAAAAGTGAAGTGTCCACTCATGGCTGAGCACAAGATCGTTGTGGGTGCAGGGGGGGAGTGTTCAGCACGGATGGAATTTCAGGGTTCAGTTGAAATTACAAATTTACCTGGGACAGGTCATTCTCCAGCCTGGCCATGCCAGCACTGTCAAGTTTTGCAGATTCCAGGGAGTTCAAATGATAAAACTTCCTAATCTTCACTCAGGTGTGGTGGTACTGGAGGATTTTGTGGGGTGAACAGCTCACGGTATGTTGATTTAAAGTGGCTTGCTGTTTCTCTCTCCCTCATGAATTCATTGTGACCTAGTTGTTTAGTCCTTTTGATTTGGATTATATCATGGTATATGGTTCCAAATGTTAGAGTATCGGAGAATGTTTACTCATTAAAAAAAATGTCCAGAGTATCGGAGAATCTGTCATTGTTAAAAACAGTTGATTGACGTTTCAGAATGAAGTAAAGGGCTCCCGAGAAATTTGATGGCTAGTTGTTTCTAATAATATAGGTTAAGATCATTTGCCAGTATTCTTGTCATTTTCCATTACTCAGTACCTAATAATAGAGAAAGGTGCGCATTTGTCCTGCAGACATGCCCTTTTGTTGGCATTCTGCGATTGTTGGCAAGAAACATTTATAAGCATGCATTTTCTTTTTTATATTCGTATGTGGTGTTGATGGGAAGCTCTCTCCCGTGTATTGGGCTGTTGGGTTACTGCTTAGTGAAAGCCGGGGAGATTCTAATTCCTAGTTGTCTCTTTGTTATCTTGGCAATTGATGCAAATTGTGTGCCGATGTGGTAAATCCAACCCTTCCATTGTTGTTGCTAATGGTAGAGAAGGCCAACGTGTTCTGGTGGGTTTAAATGATAACTTCTGATTACATACGCGAACTAAATGTATTCACCTTGGAAACCATTAATTTTATTTAGTCTCAGTCGGGATAAGGATCTTTCTTCATTTTAAGTGAAATGGAAGATAGCATCCGAGTGCAATCTTTGATCTACTTGGAGAAGATGATCAACTCCTGCCATTAATATGAAGGTTCGGTATCTTCATCGGGAACAGAATCAACCTCCGAAGGCACACTTTGATATGCATTGCTGAATGCAGCAACATTGCCAGGACGTGTGAATACAATCTGCATTATAGATGAAAAGCCAAATATTTCTTAGCTCTTGCTCCAAGTGTAAGCTCCAGAATATGTTTAAAGGTACCAAGTCCATGATCAGGAAATATACAACAATGAGGATTGAGTATAGAATGTGCGGGATCGCACGAGGGAATATCATTATTCCCAGTTGAATGCGCCCGTATAACTTCACAAATATCAACCTTTCGGGACAAACATGTGTCTAATCAAAGATTGTACCTAACAGTTTGCTTGTTTCTCTACTAGGACGATCTTTGTAATTAATGCGTCCATTTCCTATTTTATCTCAATTCAATGATTTGAAAGCAAAGCTGTGAGTTTCTTTGTCAATTTCCTGCTGTTGTTATAAACTATAATTAAGTTGATGCAGTCAAAAGTGCCTCTCTGGTCCATTTTAAGCCTTTCTAGCTACTTCTGATTTCAGAGCACATCGAAAACAGCACTTTTCGTGAAACACAGACTTGCAAACGCTTATGATGTATGTGTCCATCTGTTCTTTTGTAAAGAAGCATTACAATTTACCTGATAATCTCCGAGTGTACGCGACTTAAAACCAGCTGCACAATATTCAAAGTAATATTCCCACGTTCTTATAAATTTTTCGTCAAAGCCGAGAGCTATGATTTTGCTGCAAAGCGAAACAAACATTAGCGCCTCAGCATCAAAATACAATACCTTGTTACTAACTTCCCATATATGGCCACAATAACAAATTCCCAAAACACTCGTTCAGTTTCTTCTTTGTCCCCAGAAAAATCTGCCGTTTAGCCGTCTTCAACTAGTGTAGCCGATAAAATAGTAGTTCATGCATAGCATAGTATTTCTTATCTAGGGATACAACATAAATGAAGCCCCAGTATATTTTCGCGGAGTTGAAAAACTTATGTTTAGTTAGGTTACTTTTCATGCATTTCTACTTCTTGATAATGCATTGAATCTTGATACTCCATGCGTGGCTGCTATAAGGTTCCCTTGATAAGATAGTTCTCATGCATTCAAGTTTTTATTCCAACAGTTCTCCTCTTGGCCCTTGATTCCAAAATAATTCTTTTGCCGAGTCATGATTAGATCAATCTTTTTTGAGATGAGGAAGGAGAATTACTGTAAAAATTCTTTTTCTTACCTCTGGTTTTCCATAAATTTTTTCCTCCAGCATTGGAGTGTTTGGTAGTAATGATTCCCTATGTTCTCCAGATGCTCCACACTGCATTTACAGAATTTCTTTTACTTTTGGAGAGAGAAATACAAAAAGTACAAGAAGTGATCAAAACTTTACCTGAGTCTGGATGCAGAAGCCATGGCTGATGTTATCCTGCTTAATGAAGGTATGCATGCACCGGGAAAAATATATTCCTTTATGAAGTCTGAGCTTTTCTTGTGCTCATCATACCGTTCATCTGGCATCGATGAGAACTAAGAAAAGCTCGAAAGGTTTTAATCGTTAGCAATGTGTTGAAAATTATTGCAAACTTCAGCGAATCAAATTAGAAAATAGAGGAGAGAAGGTACGTCCCTTTCCTATAAACAGATGCTAATGAAGTGTAGTTCAAGATCCACATATAGATACTATTACCAAAGGAGAGATTTCTCTACATATTTTTACTAATGAAGTGTACTGTTCTTGGGTTTTGCTTGCTGAGAATTCTTAGAATTTTGAGTTTTAAAATTAAATCTTAAAATATTATATTTTAATATTATTATTATTTTAGAATTTGAAAAAGTTAAGAAAAAGTTGAATAGTTTATTATATTTTATATAGAGATTTGAAAAAATTGTAATGATGAGATGAGAATTTTATATTTGAAATGAAAATTCTTAGTGGCCAAATCGTACCTAGTCGGCGTTTGAAAGGGGAAGTGCATGGGAGTCCTCAACCCGCAGCAGATAGGGAAAACTTATTATATAGCATGCAGCGCTTCCCTTGGGGCTCTCTCTTTGGATGCATTGGAAGTATATAGCTATCATGAGTAAAGTTGTAGCGGTTTCAGCCCACATTTGGGACTTAAATCCAATTAGAGTCTTTCATAGTGGGGTTTGGTCCCAAGTAATGCTTTTGCCTAAGGTGAGCTTTTTCGAAAAGATGGTGTATATTCTGAGGCTCTGGATGTATTGGTAATTATTGGTGACCTCCATACTTTGTATGTTCTTGACATTGAAAATGTTGTCCAATGTTATTGGTTATGTAGTTATATGCTTTGAATATCACTTCATTTGGTAGATAATGTGATTCGAAGTAAGAGCTACTTCATAGATTTTACTGTAAAAGAGACACCAGTTCATTACCTGCAGAACAAGAATCCCGTCTTCGGATAACAATGATTCGCAGCAACTGAAAAAATCTTCCATAAATTCGTGGCCAACATGTTCTATCATCTCACTGAAAAATTGTATCCACAATCATGGCTTTGTTAGCATCATCACAGTCAGATTCTATGGATTGCTGGTTAAAGAACTCACCAAGATATAATTCTGTCATATTTGTAGGCATCAGGCACCTGGCGATAATCGCAAAGAAGAAGTCTAATATGGTCCTGAGAGAAGAGTTGATTAAGATAATGCCATTTCATAACATAACATTAGAGTCACCAAATGTTCTCATGCTGAGAAGAACCACATGATCATTAGATGCAAATTGAAACTGAAATGCAGTTGAGATGGGAACTTTTTATGCTTTGTATAATCTGAAGCTTCTTAAGTAATTTTTCAAGACTTATTTAACATCTAATTACAATTGCACCTTTGAACTACCACACATTTTTTGCAATGTGGACCCCGAACTATAAAAAATTGCAATGTGCATCATACTAGCATATGCATTTGGAACAAAATTCAGAAAATCACCTGAAGGCCAGCATCTTTCACTTTCTTTTCCGCATATTTTAGTTGCGCTTCGGATAGAGTGATGCCTGTGTATTTGCACCCGGTCTGTTTGACAACTTCAATAGCAAAGGTTCCCCAACCACACCCAATATCAAGAACTCGATGCTTCTTATCAATTCTTGCCTTGTTATTGGAAAGTAAAAATGACAGTAATGCAACTTAGAGCGAGGGGAACTGAAAGAATTTGACATGATTCAACAGAAAAGACTCACCTTTTCAATCAAAATAGAGATTTTTCTCAGCTGTGCAACTTTCAAGTCTTCATCTCCCTTCTAAGAAATATTTTAGAACATATGAATTTAAGTTAAAGCTGAAGCTTGGATGGAAGAATTTAATGCATTTTTTTTTATCACTAAATCATTAAAAAGGTTATGATCCTGACCTTAAATACCGCAGACGAGTATGTCATTGTCTCATCCAAGAACAGAGCAAACAGTTCATTACTCTAGAAACATAGCGAAGGACGAGCTATAAGTTTCTATTTGTCAGTAATATTATGCAGTAATTGCTGATTAGAGGATGAATGGAAGTATCCGTATTAACAAATAACTAAGAACCTTATCAGCTAATTCCTCACTAATGCTTGTTATACATACACGTATAGGTTTATACATACATATTTTATTTTCAGATTTGTGGGAGTCCTTCCTCATTTTCTCGGTAAACTAAAACAGTTCTTACATTTGAATGAGCAAATGCCACTCCACAATTATCTATGTGTACACAAACATGACATAAATGATTTATCCAATGACATTTATCCTGACCATGGCTATTAGGTTGCCATTAATGGTCCTTCTGGATTTATCCAATGACATAAAATAAAAACAAGGAATTTAGAGGTGATAATATACTTATACCAGGTCGTAATGGCGAGAGATGTTCCTGCGAGCATGTGTAAGAGTATTTTGCCTTAAAAAATGATTGAGATAGTCTTTTGCAGATGCTATGCCTGCTGTGAATATCAATGGAGTCCACCAGCCCCTAAAGCCAACAAAAGGTCATGAATGCTCAAACTAGTGCAATTGAGGGAGATGAGTACTTATCATGATATAACTATCCAAGCTTCCAACAAAGTCTGCCAGTTGCAACATATATACCTTGTCTTATACGATTTTGTGGCAGTGGAATTTGCATTTCTACTGGCAATAATAATCTGCAAAATAAAAATTGACTAGACAAAATGCCGAAGAAGTAAACAGTAAAAAAATAACTTGGTATTAGGCATGGGGCATTCCTTTTTTCGGATTGCTCTCCTACTCAGATCAGATTGTCTTACCATAAAAAGATCTAGAAGGCCATCGTTTTCGTCTGCGAAAGAAAAATCACCATCAATGTATGCATCTGCAAGGCCTAAATCAGCTCGTGTCATGACCTACACATAGCAATTAATGAGCTTCTCATCAGTGCCGGCGAGAAAGATTGCGATAAAATAAAATGGTACTACTGAATTTAAATGCCAATATTCTACGTTGATCGGCCTATTCTTTAAATTTGAAAGAGTTTTTTCTCCTACTACTTTAAAGTACAGGATGTCGCATGTGATAATTCCCATATGTAAGAAAGCAGCTTCCAGCGTGGATTATGAACTAGAGTACATACGTACCTTCCAGTAAAACTGGGGACTATGAACTCTAATAACGGTTTCAAGAGAACATTTTCTCATGTTTCCCTCAAAACTGAATGTTGTGCCCCCTTCCTCCAATAATCTGCATGCAATGCCACAAGTAACAGTATATTGATAAAACTGAAGAAAGAAAATTAGGGCGGTCCCTCTTGGACACGTGACCTTCCTCTATTAAAAAAAAAAACAAAAATACTGAAAAAAGAAAATAAAATAAATTTTAGACTTGCATTTTTTCATGAATACCGATAATTTTATATCTAAACTTTTCATATATTGCAATTAAGAGAAGAAATTGAATTATGAAAACGATCTATATATATAGGAATTATAAAAAAGATTTAATATATATAAACCATTAATAATTAAGTTTTGTGTTTTGCAGAACAATGTATATATAGGTAATGTCATATATTTAAAAGTTTTTAACTAGCCCAATTGCATTTTGCACAACTAACTATCTCGTGAATGAAAAGTTTTTTGTCAAGAAAAAGTCTATTCATCATCTATTTTTTCATCATCACATAATGTGACATTAGATGATAGGTTCACAAATGAAATATAATAAATAATCTCTAATAATCTAATATCACGTTACGAGATGATGTTAAATGAGACCAAACTCTAATTTGATGATATATACGAAAGATCATCTATTAAAAAACTGTTGACTGTAAGGCATCCCTTAAAGACTTAATTGCCATTTAAGAGCGCGCATTAGCCATAGTACCAATTATTGATTGTGGACAAGAACAAGAACAAAAACATAAAAACCAAAGGAGATATATAAATTATGTGAAATGATATTTGTGATTCTAGAATATGCAAGCCTGGCGTATTTCTTTTGAAAAAATTAGATAAATATGATATCCACATAAAAAAATTATTTTTTAAATAATAAATCTTACCTTTTTTCAAAAGGAATATGGAGTAATTGCATATATATCCTAAGACTTTATATAACTTTAGTTATAAATTATTAGACAAGATTATATTATATATATATATTTGGGTCAGAGCCTTCGGGCGGGGGCGGGTGGCGAAAATGTAGTCATAGCCTTGGGAGATTAAAAAAACTTTTGGAATGCGACAGTGGTGTTTTCTTCAGGACTTCCCTAAATAAACTCAGTTTGATTGGGTTAACATTAATTTATGAACAAGCTATTTATATACTATACAACTAGTTGTCAACTAACTTGCGCAACGCGTGGGAAGAATATTTAATTGTATAAAATTTATGTCAAAGATTCCAAAATGTAAAAATATTCTTTTGAGTCTTGAGAAAGAGCATTTTCTATATATAAGTGGTGGAAATACAAAGAATTTAAAGTAGAATAGTTAAGAGGCCGTACGTGAGGAATAGCCATGCAAATAAAGAGGTAAATTAAAACTAATAATCAACAGCTATAATAAGATCATGAATAATCCCTATTTTTTTTTTTTATCAAAAAATTTATAATGATAAAATGATAGAATAATGATTGGGAAAGCTAAAGAGACAAGTAAGAGAAATTTTTTTGTCTTTTGGTAGCTGCAGCTTGTTAATTTTAGTATATTCCTCCACATGTTTCAGCTAAATATTTACTTAATTTCCCAAGTAGAATATATATATATATATATATATATGTATATGTGTATATATATACATGAGTTGAATTGAATGAAGCAGATAAAGAAATGAAAACGGGCACAAGAAATTTGATAAATAGAACAAAATCTTTCACGATAGAGGGAAAGAGAAGGAGCCGTATGGAAGGATCGCATATGCTGTAGTACTGTGGCCGGAGAGGGACATATGAATTAAAGAGATCATCCGTCGGCTCTGTTCTGTGGTACGTTCTTTCACTTTGACTTTAACGTTAGATACTGAGGATATGGGACTCGTCTATTGCCATGCAGCAGTAGTACTGCATGGATCAGGCCATGGCTACTTTAAATTGACTCTTTTGGAAAAAATAAAATAAAGGATGTCACAGCATGTAGAGGAAGCAATACTCTTGGATCTATATCATGAGAAAAAGGATGATGATATCTATACATGAGGAAAGCCAGAACAACTAACATCAAACGTCCGCAGGAGATATATCTTCTCAGGAACCTCGTGACAAAGAGGCGTGCCCCAGCTTCTACCATAGAAGGCAACATTTGTTTGGGTTTGCTTAGAAGAGCACAACTCTCTCTCAGCAAACTACGTGCAGCAGCCATGGCAGCCAGCCTGAGTACCAATTAAGATGTATACGTACCTTAATTTATTTTTTCTTCTCTATCTCGGTCGGCAAAATGGAGTAGTGAGGAGAAGGTATATATATATGGATTGATATAGTAACTCTTATGCATTCTTTAGGCACTTGGTCAAAATTATTATTTTATATTAAAAAAATAATACAACCAATTAATTGCATAAAAAAACATAAAAATGACATAAAATTCTTTTTGATATATATAATATGGCTCACCAAACAGTCTGAACGTGATACATCGCAGACATCCTTTGCAACAACTACCTTGTGGACATGGATTCTAGCTGGCTACTTTGCCGGGTCTCATTTCATAAATCCCCGACAAATAAAACTCATTATGTAGTCATGTCGTCGTTGAAATGCATGCATGGATGTCATATATGTCATGTCCTGCTAAAATTAATTAAATTAAACATCAATTATCAGCTGTACATCTTTCATCATTCAAAACTGCACGTGATCAAAATTTAAAAAGAAATGATATATACACAACATATTTCACAATAATTTATATAATATATATTGTAAATAAGGGTATTTTTATAAAGTGATGTTAATTTTATAAGATAGTTTACAAAAATACCCTTCCTTTTAAACATTATTGTGTAAAATATTGTAAAATGTAATATGTGTTTATCCTTTTTCAAACTGAAAATATCCAATTATTAGTCCAACATATATATTTTATGAAATTAATTTACATACGCGCACTCAATCAATTACGTCAGCTTTGAATGTCAGATACTCCTCTTCCTCTTCTCCCGTTTGTCTTCCTTTCAACCTAAAATCAAGAATGACCTGAAACAATGAATTCTCTTTAAATATATTCGAATGGCAAATGGTAAGGACCAATATTAATTTGGCAGACAAGGAACTAAAACGCTTGCTTGCTTTCCTGATTAGTACCATTTTTCTTGCAGTCCATTGGTCAAAGTTGCTTAGCAGATGGTGAATGTCTCTAATGGTTATCTGCATTGTCTAGTCTGTTACTGTTTTTTTCTTGTTTATGGTTTGAATTGTTTGTGCTGAATCTCCTTTAATGATAATTTGCTTTAGGCCTTTTTTGACTCTCCCTTTAATTGCCATTAGTGTTGTTGAAGTTTCTACATTTGGATTTGTGTTGTGAATGAAATCTGCTTGTGCAAAAACTGGAGTGCCTTTTTCAGATTTGCATAAGGTCGTTATGGTGCTTCCATCTTGTCTGACAGCTACATCAAACATAACTGAGAATATTCCTGTTGGTGGGGGTTGCCATTTAGGTTCCTTTGGGGTAGGAGTCATACTCCAGGCTGTGAGGTGTTCATTGAATTGCTGGGTGACTTTTGAAACAAACCAGTTAATGAAGGGACAAGGAGTACCATGTGTGATTTGGTTTCTCAGGAACCTGATATTGTCGATGGCAAGAACAGTAAAGATTTTTTCTCTAAACTTTTAGTTTACATCACTCACTTAAAAAATTTAACATATACTTTCTATCCATCCTAACATCTAACTATATTTTTGTTACTAATAGTTATCAGCAAATGTTGAAATCAATAATGGTATAGGACAATTAGCTACAGTGATATTTGGTGCAATGGCAGAGGAAACACGAGGTTGTTCAACAATTGATTTTATGAATCATACTGACGATATAACATATTAGATTTTTTAACTTTTTCAATTCAAATGATAGAATCTTTTTTCTTTATGCCATCACATTTCAATTACTCTAATTTGCAAAAATATCATAAATCAAAACATGAATTTATATAATAAGTTGATGTTCCATTTTAAAATATTTTGAATCTTCAATTTTATACAATTAGATTTTTATTTATTTAATAATGACATAAAAATACCAAACTCATATCATCATCTCCCATTCTTGAAAAATACAATCAAAGAAACTTCACAACAAAGTGAGTGAATAATTCAACTTAGCACAAACATAGATCAACTCAAACAACAGTGCCACAAAAACTTTAACATCCTCTCAACTGATTATGCAAATAAATATAGGAAACAGTGGGCCTGGCTGGTTGAAATGTGATGGTATAAGAGCACTAATAGTGGGCTAGCTAAAGTTAAAGTTTAGCTAAAGAATAACTAAAGTATCAAATAAAGTGTAGTAGTGGGATCAATAAATGAACAGTATTTTTAACTTTAGATCATATGGTTGGACATATTTATTGAGGTGAATGAGCTGGCCAAATATTATTTTTAGACTAAATGCCAAATGCCAATTCTAGGATTCGGTTTGATTCTTCTCTGTTTGATTCTTCTATGTTTGGATGATGCGATTTTATTTTCTTTTACCACTTCTTTATTTGGTTGTTGGGTAAGATATCGGTGCGATTTTTTTTCAACTACACAATCCACAAACCAACCAACTATTTTAAACGTAAAATAACTAGAGATAGAAGGTTATACCATCGACGGGATAACCCGTGCGTCGCTCGTTGTTCGTCACGAACATGCGTCGGAGGAACGTACGTGGCGGCGTACGGTGGCTGTCCACCACATAAAGTGGTAGTTTGGGCTTGAGAAAGGCTAGGCGTGGTCTTGGAAGACTCATGATTTTACAGCTGTCGGTGAAGAACAAAATACGTGATTTACGGAAAAGATAACTATACGCGTGATTCCAGATGAGGGTAAAGACAAGAGAGATGTGATTGCTGTCGGGAAATAATCCAAAACTGATAATTTTAGCGGGCTGTTACAAATATCGGTGCATTTTTTTTTAGTGGGCTGTGATTTTTTTTTTCTTTCGTGGGCTGCGATTGGTTTTTTGTTGATTCGGTGGATTTTGTTTGCAATTTATTTATTGTATTTTATCTATCAAACATTAATTGAATTTGTCCATTTCTAATTTGAAAGTTAAAAATTAATATTTTAATAAAATAATAAAAAATNGGTAAGATATCGGTGCGATTTTTTTTTAGTGGGCTGTGATTTTTTTTTTCTTTCTGTGGGCTGCGATTGGTTTTTTGTTGATTCGGTGAGATTTTGTTTGCAATTTATTTATTGATATTTTATCTATCAAACATTAATTGAATTTGTCCATTTCTAATTTGAAAGTTAAAAATTAATATTTTAATAAAATAATAAAAAATTTATTGTATCTATTATATAGTGTAGTAAAAAATAACTAATTAAATTTTAACTAAACTTTAGCGAAGCCATGCTCTAAAGAAATCCACCCAAGGCACCAACCCAAACAAAGTGGGCCAGGCTGGTTGGAAAGCATTATATCCTTCCAACGACTTTGGTGCCTCGTCTTTTTCGTTTATTTTATTTTATTTTCCTTAATTTTGGGTCAAAATCTGAGTGCCCCTTGTACTGTCCCTCGAATGCCGTGAAGGCTGTGTTTGGTTGTCATAGTCGTTCAATTTATTTTAAATTAATTAATAATGAGGTTTATTATTTTTTTACCAAATTTTATAAAAAATTAAATTCATTTTAACCTAATTTATATATTTAAACATATATTTTAATCTATTTAATATTTAAATACATATCAATAAAATTTACAAAATATTACTATTTAAGTATTAATTTAAATCATCAAAAATTATTGATGTGCACGCATCACACGTTAGGAGATTTTTAATTAAATAATGATAGGTTTATCACTATTTTATCACTCATTTACTATGTTAGTATATTTGAAATTTTTTTTTTTATTATTTTCTTTTAAGTATTTTTTTAACATTTTTAATCATTAAGAAAAAGTTAAAAAATATACAACTTTACTAATATTCATTTACTTAATTATTAAGTAAAATTAAAATTAAAAAAATTAAAAAATAGTAAAAGAGTGGTGAGAAAGTAGGAAGCTTGTCATTATTCTTTTTTATTTAATTAGGAAGGAATCGGTACGTCATTTACTTCTAATCAATCTAGATTAAAATATTTTCTTCATGTACAGACAAAGATAAGTCATTATTCTTTTCATCCTTAATATATATATATATAGCTACGCTTTAGTAAACCTTTTCTTTGCTATACGTATGAAATTATTGCGTGTAATATATAATAGTCATGAAATAAGAATATTTATAAGAGAAATATCGATGAAGAAATTAAGATATTTATAAGAGGAATATCGATGAAGAAATTAAGATAGTGCGTAGGATTATAATTCATATGCATCCACTATTAAAATATGAAAAATTTTATATACCAACACCATTTTACTTTTTTCTCATTATATAAAATGTACATATTTATTATCTAATAGTTATAAATATACATATTTTATATAATAAGATAAAAAATGAAACGAGATATATATGATGTATACTATTACTATTAATATATATTAATCTTTGCTTGCAAAACCCAAGAATGCACACACCATTAATTAACACGCTCGAAATTTAAATCTCGAATGATTTCAAGATGTCTCACCGTTATTTATCATTTTATTACTTATTACTTATTTTATGTAATAATTGGAAGTTATTTTCGACAGAATTTCAAAATCTCGAATAATCTTAACATCTAGTCCCACTTGTGGATTTTAGGAACATTTTCGAATTTTATTAATAAACCTTACTTTCAGGCCACCTGGTTTGGATAACGATCATATGATGCTTCCATCCCATTTTATCTCATCCAATTTTAAATCTATAAACACAAACTCTTCATAATTTCAAATTTTTAACTTTTTTTTATCTAACATTATAACTTAATTATTAGAACCTTCTTAAACTTAAAACAAAATACGAAAAATCAATTCAATCTTTTTCAAATTCTAAAATAAAAATGTTGAACTCAAGGTTTCAAGTTTTGTGTAAATATATATCTACACATGGATTTTGATGATAACAAATGAATTCAAAGAATAAAGGAATCTCAAAATCAAGTTGTCTACACAATGAAGTCAAGCACATCAAGGAACCAAGCATGAGGAAGAAGGAAACAAGTTCACATTAAAGTCATAGAATAATGTTGTAAATCTCTTAAAATTCGAAATTAGGATTAAGGCTCAAAAATTAATATTTTATCATAAAGCATTAAAATACATTTTCCACATGTGCATGAATATTTTGAAAATTAAATTTGAAAATTTTGAAAGATAATTGATTGTCATCTTTCACATGTGCATGACATGATTAAAGGTTTGAACTTTGAAAATATTAAAGATGATTGATTGTCATCTTTCACATGTGCATGTTTTATTTGAATATTTTCAAAAGTGATTGATGCTTTTCTTGACTTATGCAAAAGGAAGATGTCTTTGTTTGAAAATTTTGAAAAGTAAAGTGTGCTCCTTTTGTCATATGCAAAAAGTAAAAGATTAGGTTTGAATTTTTGAAAAGTAAAGTGTGCTCCTTTTGTCATATCAAAAAGTAAAAAATTAGGTTTGAATCTTTTGAAAAGTAAAGTGTGCTCCTTTTGTCATATGCAAAAAGTAAAAAGATTAGGTTTGAATTTTTTGAAAAGTGAATGATGATGTCTTTGACATGTGAATCTTTTTAAATTTAAATATGAAGTCTCATATGCCTATAAATAGATCATTTGAGAGCTTCACATTTATAACACCAAGAGCATACAACATTCATTCAAAACTTTCATTCTCTCTTCTCTAAGCATTGAGCCTTAATTCTTGTTCATTTTGAGAGATATAGTTTGTGCTTGTATTGTTCTTATTTCACTCATTGAGGAGTGTTTTCTGATAACCTACCCACTATCAGCTCTTGTATCAGTAAAAGGGTGTGTATAACCCTTGTGCGTGTAGAAAGTGTTCTACATAGGGAATAGTTGAATCACCACGTGTAAGGTGATTGCAAGTGTAGAGGGTGTTCTACACGGATCCTTTGTAGCGGTATTGTTCAAAGGTGTAATAGGTTTCTATCTCCACCTGAAGGAGATTGAATAGTGAATTCGGGGATCCTCAAGGGGTAGCTTGAGGCGAGGACGTAGGCAGTGGGGCCGAACCTCGTTAACATACTGAGTTTGCTTCTCTCTTACCCTTACTCTTTATATTTATTGTATTTCGTATTTTGTTTATATTTTATATTGTATATTTGATTTATAATTGTTATTTTTTTAAAATACAACTCAATTCACCCCCCCTCTTGTGTTAGTCATCTGGGCAACAAAAAATAATATTTTATCTTTATAATATTTTTATTTAACTTTTTTTTGTTCATTTTCTTAAATCATATAAAATATTTTATCTCAAACCATTACTAACTATCTCAACTCAAATATCTCATTAGTACTATTCACAAAGTATATCAAGTACTCACTATCCAAACCAAGCCTCAGAGTTTTCTCTATGTTTGACATCTTTTTTCAATCTTAATCCTTAACTTTGTTAATTAACTAGTTGTCAGAGTATTAATTCTTATTTTGCATGTCCGGCATCACTAATTCAGTTTGATAGAAGAAAAGAAAATAAATAAATAAAAGAAAGGAAGAAGAAGAAGAGACAGATAGATAAAAAATTTCTCACTAGGAGAAAACCAAGGTGGTTGGACGTTTATCGCCCACAATTATTCATCATTAATGTGTTACAAACCGCGTACGCCAAGTGACATGATCTCCATGCTCCAAAGAACGCAAAGATACCAGTATATATACCAACATTATTCATTACTTTTGTCATAGAAAGTACTGGCCTGGTAAAGTACTAAAATAGATCAGTGCATATCGATAGACTCTGATTGCAATAATCTTTGATTTACTTTGGGGAAAAGGATAAAGTATTACTCCTGGCATTAATACGAAGTTTCGATTTCTCCATCTGGATCAGGATGATGATCAACTCCCGAAGGCACATCAGTTTGATATGGATTGCCGAATGCAGCATGATTGCCGGGACGCGTGAAGACAATCTATATGTATATGTAATATTAATTTCAAATTAATATTTGTGAGTTCTAGCTCCGATCCAGTATAATAATGAACTAAGCTACGGATCGGAGTGTAATATTCTAAGATAGCAAGTTCGCGAGTGAACATATAATGGTAATAATCATCACATGAGCAATTAGAATTGAGTGTAAAATGCATGCCATGCGATCGCATGAGTACTGAATATTATCACAATTATATACATACATATAGATGCGTCAGTATAACTGCATGCACGCCATCGTTAACGTTTCTGGGCAAAAATCATGTCATGTCTAGCTAATTAATCAGGATTTTCCGCCTACTAGTTTGCATGTTACTCGATCTACTTTTCACAATCTTTATAATACAGTTAAAAGAGCGTTTGTGTTCCACTTTCAGCCCTCTATCTACTCACAATTTCATTATATGATTCATCTGCTGCTAGCTAGCCGGGACACACTCACTTCGGTTTGCGTAGAATCATGCATTGATCATGGATTCATGAGAGTTTTCAGTTAACACTACGTACTACTGACTGACAAACATTCATTTTGCATGAGCCAAATCAGTACCGTTGTTTCTGTAAAGAAACATTAATTACCTGATAATCTCCGAGTGTACGCGACTTAAAACCAGCTGCACAATATTCAAAGTAATATTCCCACGTCCTTATAAATTTTTCATCGAAGCCGAGAGCGAGGACCTTGCTGCACAAGGAATTAACATTAGGTATCATAAACATTAGTTATAAAACCGTGATCCCTTTCATCTCCGAGATAGGCCTGCAGGTTTCAGTAGGATGCCTTCAGGCTGATACCGATCAAATATATAATCGGTAGCTTCATCAAGTTGAGGTAATTAGACCAAACTTCTTTGAGATACAGATCACAAAGTAAGAAAATAACACTAAATTCAAAATGATTATTTTTATTTCTTACCTCCGGTTCTCCGTGAAATTTTTTCTCCAACATCTGAGTGTTTGGTAGTAATGAATCCCGATGTTCTCCAAGAGCTCCACACTGCACTTAGAGAAATTATTTATAAAAAATTTCCAAGAGATTTTTATATAAATACTCAAAAGTAAATTACCAAGGGAATAAAGAATTAGACCTGAATCTGGATGCAGAAGCCATGGCTGTTGTTATCCTGCTTAGTGATGGCAGGCATCCACCGGGGAAAATGTATTCCTTGATGAAATCTGAACTTTGCCTATACTCAGTATATCGTTCATCTGGTATCGATATGAACTAAGAACAGATCATCCAGCTTATAACAGTTAGCAATTCGCTGAAATTTTTGTCTCAAATTCTAGTGGATCATCGTCGGAAATAGTAAAGTGGCTAAACATAATTTTTTTATTCAAATTACACCGACTCTCATGGACTTTCACCATTTTACAGTGTGATGATCTTTACATCATCAAAGTTGTCACTCGACGTACACCTCCGATCCCAGGTTCCTAAAGATCAAGATTGTTTGTTCATGGACCAAGGAGGGGCTTGGATACAGTCGAATTAAGCTTTGGTTCAAGTGGGGTTTCGGCCCAAATAATGCTTTGGGCTAAAGTGGGTTCTTCAAAGAGCAAGTGTGCTAGATTTTGAAGCCGAGGGTGTGTGGTTTATATATCTTCTTTTCATATATACTTAATCTTAATTTAATATAAGAAACTATTATAATTAATATTCCACCGGACAGAAAACAGTATTTTTAGGATAAAAGCCAGGCAAACTGGAGATAAGCCAGGCAACATTTTTAGCTTTTCCTCATATATATCATTACCTGCAGAACAAGAAGCCCGTCTTCTGCTAATAGTGATTCACAGCAACCAAAAAAATCTTCCATATATTCATGGCCCACATGTTCTATCATCTCGCTGGAAGAGTTGCATCAAAATAAATATCATGGTTTTTGTTAGAATCATTATGGTTAGATCAAAGATTTGGTAGTAAAAGAACTCACCAGGATATAATTCTGTCATATTTATAGGTAGAAGGCAATTGCCGGTAATCGCAAAGATGGGGGAGGGGGGGGGGGATTCCATTCATGATGGCCTTGCAGATAACATACTGGTAGAATGTAGAATTACTTTAACAGTTTCAGTAATGGGATAGTGGTTGCAGGAACTTTATAGTTGGAGCTGTCATAGTCTACACCTGAATGTATTTACTGTTTGCTTTCATATATTTTTGTGTCTTATAACTTCCATATGGTATATGGGTCATAGGATCTGATTTGGCTAAAATTGTGATCACCAAAGTAAAAGTACATGGTGTCTTTGACATTTTCAGTTATATTGGAGTTGATAAATCTTGTTTAGCACTCATAAATTCAGTTTGATTATTGAATCTATTATATAATATAATGTAGTAAAAAATAACTAATTAAATTTTAACTAAACTTTAACGAAGCCATGCTCTAAAGAAATCCACCCAAGGAACCAACCCAAACAAAGTGGGCCAGGCTGGTTGGAAAGCATTATATCCTTCCAACGACTTTGGTGCCTCGTCTTTTTCGTTTATTTTATTTTATTTTCCTTAATTTTGGGTCAAAATCTGAGTGCCCCTTGTACTGTCCCTCGAATGCCGTGAAGGCTGTGTTTGGTTGTCATAGTCGTTCAATTTATTTTAAATTAATTAATAATGAGGTTTATTATTTTTTTACCAAATTTTATAAAAAATTAAATTCATTTTAACCTAATTTATATATTTAAACATATATTTTAATCTATTTAATATTTAAACACATATCAATAAAATTTACAAAATATTACTATTCAAATATTAATTTAAATCATCAAAAATTATTGGTGTGCACGCATCACATGTTAGGAGATTTTAAATTAAATAATGATAGGTTTATCACTATTTTACTATTTATTTACTACGTTAGTGTATTTTAATTTTTAATTTTTTTCATTGTTTTCTTTTAAATATTTTTTTAACATTTTTAATTATTAAGAAAAAGTTAAAAAAATATGCAGTTTCACTAATATTCATTTACTTTATTATTAAGTAAAATTAAAAATTAAAAAAATTAAAAAAATAGTAAAAGAGTGATAAGAAAGTAGGAAGCTTGTCATTATTCTTTTTTATTTAATTAGGAAGGAATCGGTACGTCATTTACTTCTAATCAATCTAGATTAAAATATTTTCTTGACAAAGATAAGTTGATCCATGCATGTTTTTATATTTTAGAAAAGTTTTATATAAGTTCAGTGCACGGTTTTTTTTTTAAATAGACTTCATATTAAAAAATGTAAAAAAATTATTTTTTTATTAATAAAACCTACATTTTTACAAAAAAACTTGTATGAAATTTATGCGTGTATATATATATAGCTTTTCATGCCTTAATAAGAATATTTATAAGAGGAATATCGATGAAGAAATTAAGATATTTATAAGAGGAATATCGATGAAGAGATTAAGATACGTGCGTGTAGGATTATAATTCATATGCATCCACTATTAAAATATGAAAAATTTTATATACCAGACCACCATTTTACTTTTTTCTCATTATATAAAATGTGACATATTTATTATCTAATAGTTATAAATATACCATATTTTATATAATAAGATAAAAAATGAAACGACGATATATATGATGTATACTATTACTATTAATATATATTAATCTTTGCGTTGCAAAACCCAAGCATGCACACACCATTAATTAACACGCTCGAAATTTAAATCTCGAATAATTTCAAGATGTCTCACCGTTATTTATCATTTTATTACTTATTACTTATTTTATTTTTATGTAATAATTGGAAGTTCAGTTTCGGACAGGAATTTCAAAATCTCGAATAATCTTAACTATCTAGTCCCACTTGTGGATTTTAGGAACAATTTTCGAATTTTATTAATAAACCTTACTTTCAGGCCACCTGGTTTGGATAACGATCATATGGATGCTTCCATCCCATTTTATCTCATCCCAATATTTAAATACTATAAACACAAACTCTTCATAATTTCAAATTTTTAACTTTTTTTTATCTAACTATTATAACTTAATTATTAGAACCTTCTTAAACTTAAAAACAAAATACAAAAACCAATTCAACTTTTTCAAATTTTAAAATAAAAATAATATTTTATCTTTATAATATTTTTATTCAACTTTTTTTCTCTCATTTTCTTAAATCATATAAAATATTTTAACTCAAACCATTACTAACCATCGCAACTCAAATATCTCATTAGTACTATTCACAAAGTATATCAAGTACTCACTATCCAAACCAAGCCTAAGAGTTTTCTCTATGTTTGACATCTTTTTTCAATCTTAATCCTTAACACTACAAGAAATTTAATTTTTATGAATGAAATTTCTTAGGGACGAAATTCGTCCCTAAAAGTACTTTTCTGAGACGAAAACTGGGGATGAACTAGAGTACATACGTACCTTCCAGTAAAACTGGGGACTATGAACTCTAATAACGGTTTCAAGAGAACATTTTCTCATGTTTCCCTCAAAACTGAATGTTGTGCCCCCTTCCTCCAATAATCTGCATGCAATGCCACAAGTAACAGTATATTGATAAAACTGAAGAAAGAAAATTTGGGTCGGGGTCTCCCTGGAGCATGTGACCTTCCTCTATTCATAAATAAATAAAAAAAAAAAAACTGATAAAAGAAAATGAAATAAATTTTAGACTTGTATTTTTTCATGAATACCGATAATTTTATATCTAAACTTTTCATATATTGCAATTAAGAAAAGAAATTGAATTATGGAAACGATCTATATATAAAGGGATTATAAAAAAGATTTAATATATATAAACCATTAATAATTAAGTTTTGTGTTTTGCAGAACAATGTATATATAGGTAATGTCATATATAGGTAATGTCATATATTAACTATCTAGTGAATGAAAATTTTTTTGTTAAGAAAAAGTCTATTTATCATCTATTTTTTCATCATCACATAATGTGATATTAGATGATAGATTCCCAAGTGATCTAATATCACATTATGAGATGATGTTAAATGAGACCAAACTCTAATTTGATGATATATAAGAAAGATCATCTATTAAAAAACTGTTGACAATTTGTAAGGCATCCCTTAAAGACTTAATTGCCATTTAAGAGCGCGCATTAGCCATAGTACCAATTATTGATTGTGGACAAAAACAAGAACAAAAACATAAAAACCAAAGGATATATATAAATTATGTGAAATGATATTTGCGGTTTTAGAATATGCAAGTCTGGCGTATTTCTTTTGAAAAAATTAGATAAATATGAGACTCACATGAAAAAATTATTTTTTAAATAATAAATCTTATTTTTTTTCAAAAGAAATATGCAGTACTTACATATATATCCTAAGACTTTATATAACATTAGTTATAAATTATTAGACAAGATTATATTTTATATATATATATTTGGGTCAGAGCCTTCGGGTGGGGGCGGGTGGCGAAGATGTAGTCATAGCCTTGGGAGATTAAAAAAACTTTTGGAATGCGACAGTGGTGGTTAACATTAATTTATGATCAACAAGCTATTTATGTACTATACAACTAGTTTTCAATTAACTTGCGCAACGCGTGGGAAGAATATTTAATTGTATAAAATTTATGTCAGAGATTCCAAAATGTAAAAATATTCTTTAGGGTCTTGAGAAAGAGCATTCTCTATATATAAAATGGTGGAATGTTAAGATTAAATGATACAATCGGACCATTGATCTGTTACATGAGCTGTATTATTCCCTATTGTTTTATCTCCTTTGTATTCTATAAATAGTACACTGTACATGCAGAGTGGTACGTGAATATAATTTTCATTTCCATTCGCGGTTTTCTCTCTGATTTCCATTCCATGCCTTGTATCACGTTGTCCTCTGTATCACTCTCAACATGGAAATACAAAGAATTTAAAGTAGAATCGTTAAGAGGCCGTGAGGAATAGCCATGCAAAGAGGTATATTAAGATGAATAATCTCTATTTTTTTTTAATCAAAAAAGTTATGATGATAAAATGATAGAATAGGGATTGGGAAAGCTAAAGAGACAAGTAATAGGATATCTAGTCACAACAATACGATGAAAAACTCTAGTAGCCGAGACCAAGAATTGACACCTTTCGGTGATCTGGTTTTCGCGAGAAAACTCAAGTAGTCTTGAAAAAGATTTTCTTATACTAGACGATAGAAGAAGATAAGCAAGAACAAGAAAATTTTTTCTTTTTTGGAAGCTGCAGCTTGTTAATTTTAGTATATTCCTCCACACGTTTCAGCTATATATTTACTTAATTTGCCATGTAGAATATATATATATATATATATATATGTATGTATGTATATATATACATGAGTTGAATTGAATGAAGCAGACAAAGAAATGAAAACGGGCACAAGAAATTTGACAAATAGAACAAAATCTTTCACGATAGAGGGAAACAGAGGGAGCCGTATGGAAGGATCGCATATGCTGTAGTACTGTGGCTGGAGAGGGACATATGAATTAAAGAGATCATCCGTCGGCTCTGTTCTGTGGTACGTTCTTTCACTTTGACTTTAACGTGAGATACTGAGGATATGGGGCTTGTCTATTGCCATGCAGCAGTAGTACTGCATGGATCATGCCATGGCTACTTTAAATTGACTCTTTTGGAAAAAAATAAAATAAAAGATGTCACAGCATGCAAAGGAAGCAATACTCTTGGATATATATCATGAGAAAAAGGATAATGATATCTATATATGAGGAAAGCCAGAATAACTAACATCAAACGTCTGCAGGAGATATATCTTCTCAAGAATCTCGTGACAAAGAGGCACGCCCCAGCTTCTATCATAGAAGGCAACATTTGTTTGGGTTTGCTTAGAAGAGCATAACTCTCTGTCAGCAAACTACGTGCAGCAGCCATGGCAGCCAGCCTGAGTACAAACAATTAAGATGTATACGTACGTTAATTTATTTTTTCTGCTCTATCTCGGTCGGCAAAAAAGAGTAGTGATGAGAAGGTTTATAAATAGATGTAATCACTTTACTTTTACGTACTTACTTTTTACGGTTAAAATAATTATTTTATATTAAAAAAAAAATCATAATCTAGTCATGTCATTCCGAGTCTGTCGTCGTTGAAATGCTTGGATGTAATATATGTTCTGTCCTGCTAAAATTAATTAAATTAAACATCAATTATCAGCTGTACATTCAAAACTGCGCGCACATGATTTCAAATCAAAATATCCAATTGAGAAAGATTATTTTTATCGAAAAAGTTTTTTGAATTAACCCATTTTGATTATATAGATAAGGTGAGATAAAATATTTTAATTAGTAATAATAAAATATTTTTATAATATAATTTTTTAATATTAATTTTGTATTAAAATTTGAAAAAATTAAATTGTTTATTATATTTTTTATGAGAATTTGAAAAAGTTGTAATGATGAGTTAAGATGAGATTTTTAATTTTGTGTAACTAATCTGAGCCTTAGTGTTTTGATTATTTTTTTTACTTAGTGAGTTAATTTTTTTAAAATAATATTGTGATTTTTTTAAAAATATTTATGATAATTAAAAAATTGTATGAAAAAATAAAAATAAATAAAAAAATAAAATGGATCGTTCAAAACCTTTTTTGGAGGCGTCTTTCGATGAGCGTAAAAGGACTCTATCCAAAAGGTTCGGTTTGGCCACTAAAATTTCTCATCTTAAATACAAAATTCTCATCTCATCATTACAACTTTCCCAAATTTTCATATAAAATATAATAAATTATTTAACTTTTTCTTAACTTTTTCAAATCCTAAAACAATAATAATATTAAAATATAATATTTTAATATTTCATCTTAAAATTCAAAATTCTCATATGAGAATTCTCATAATAAGTGCGGATAGCTGTACGTGAACAATGTTTTTGTCATCCTTCCTGTGTGTAGTCCGTGTTTGGTATGCGTTGTCTTCAAGAGAAAAGCCCCTATGCCGCCCCATATGTACCGCCCAATTTGACCGTTGGGTAAAATTTTTTTTTTTTTTTTACTTAGTGATTAAGAAAGTGATTTTAAGTGTATTGGTGTATTTTTTTTTTTACTTAATGATTAAGAAAGTGATTAAAAAAATGAAAAACGAAAAATGAAAAAAAATAAAAAATTAACCGCCCAGCGGTAAGGGTCAG
The DNA here is from genome assembly GCA_011037825.1 of Carya cathayensis. Classification (NCBI taxonomy): domain Eukaryota; kingdom Viridiplantae; phylum Streptophyta; class Magnoliopsida; order Fagales; family Juglandaceae; genus Carya; species Carya cathayensis. Next base: position 13,161 of record QGSO01000254.1, on the reverse strand, counting down.
GCGGCATAGTAGCCTGACCCTATTATCAATGTCCTTCTGTTTTAGTATTTTGTGTTTGTTTAAGTGAAGGCGTTTTGGTCTTTGGGTGCAGCTGTGTCAGAGGGTCGGTAGCTTTAGGTTTTTAATAACCATATATTAGTCTTTACTGAAAATATTTTATTTTAATGTTTTGTAGGGCAATCGATTGCATGTTACTATGTTTGATAAATATATTGATTTGCATGATGACATTTTGCATATATATATATTCCAGGCATACTATATCAGTAATGCTTATATGAAACCAGTAGATTCTAAATATAGAATTGAAACCTATTAATATCAATGGATTTTAAACTCAAGAATAATTATTAAAGAAATTTCAGATGACGAAGAAGCATTGCAGCTACCAAATTATAATATCTTTCCATTCATTGAACTCAACAGTAATGAAGATTCAATTGCCGAAATAGGCAAATTTCTATTCAAAATTCTCAATTTCTTTCATAACTATGTTTATTAAAAAGCTTAAAAGTTTGAATATGATTTATTAGAACTATTGGCAATTGTATTATATATTAAGCCAGCTAGAGAAGTAAACACAACATATGGTCCCACAATACTCCAAAAACTATGTCATTGATCAAAGTTAAACATATTTTTTAAATTATCTATTTATCTTATTGAGTTTTCAATATTAATTTATTTCTAATTCCATTTATTAACATTAAACTATTGTTTGTTCTTATTTCAATTTTGTAGCCTAAACCCTATATATTTGACTATGTAGGCTCGGTTTGTTCATGCTAGATGTGAACAAATTTAAAAAAATTATTGAAATTAAAATAATCATTCTTGCTACATGGTTAAAAGTCACTTCTTACAATAGTATTATTATAAAATAAGAATTTTATATTGCCTACACCATATCTAACACATCTTTTTAACATAGAACTTTCATTCTCATCCTAACCAACAAGTGTATTTACAATCAATCCTGTCATTCCTGTGCAACATCATTACAAAAGTAGTAATACATGGTTTCGCCCAATAACTGTTGGCCAACACTTAATAATTCATTGTTTCAAGATACAATTGTTACATTTTTAAAATTTTTGTCTTTGATTTCAATATTTTTTTAAATTTTCTAATTTTTTAGGGTAACACTCAATGATTCATTACTATATATTTGACTATTAGGGCTCGGTTTGTTCATGCTAGATGCAAACAAAGTTAAAAAATTATTGAAGTTAAAATAATCATTATTGCTATATGGTTAAAAGTCACTTCTTACAATGGTATTATTAAAAAATAAAATTTTTATATTGCCTACACCATATCTAACACATCTTTTTAATATAAGACTTTCATTGTCATCCCGACCAACAAGTATGTTTACAATCAATCCTATCATTGTTGGTGCAGCATGATTACAAAAGTAGTAATACATGGTTTCGGCCAAGGCCAACACTTAATAATTCATTATTTCAAGATACAACTATTGCATTTTCAAAATTTTTGTTTTTGTTTTCAATATTTTTTTTTTAAATTTTTTTAGGGCAACACTCAATAATTCATTACTTGAAGACATGATTATAAAATGCTTGGATCCAACACACGCATTTGCCTCCACTCATAGTGTCCATCCATTAACCAACATTTTTTATGTTGCAGAATTACTCAAAACTTCACAACCCATGACGGTAAAATCATATTCTTAACAACACTTTCCTAACTATGCAATATTACAACAGCCTAATTTTAATATTTTTTTATAAATATGATGTAGAAACCAAAATTTTGAGTAAAAGGGAAGATAAGTTTTGACATTTCCCATTTGAATCTTAATAATTCTGAATTATTTCTACTAACCATCACTTGACAAAACTTTCTAAATTGGAAAACAGATAAAGCCCAGTATTCATGATTATTACAAATAATATAAGGCGGATGATGTTTTGAATACTAATTTCATTTGGATTTCTTCTGATATATATTTTTCAATCATCCTTATCATCATCAACTCTTGTTAATTGGTCACTTTTTTTTATTTTGCAGGTGGCATATAACTTTGTCCCTAGGTAGCTACTTTTAATAATCCCACTCTAATATATCATGACGATCGACCAACCTATTATATATATAGTTAATACTAAGTTCATCACATGATACATTTTTTATGTTAGGAATCTCATATTTACTTCCAATAATGAATCTAGATTAAAATATTTTTTCTGGTACAGACAAAGATCAGTTGATCCTTGCATGTTTTCCTTTTTTTTTCATGCCTTACAAATATATATTTAGCTAGGGTGTAGTAAAAATTTCTTTACGTGCATGATGTATGACCTTTAATTTAATTGACTGTACCAGTTTTAACCGAGTCAGTCGAAGAGATCGAAGGAAAAAAATAGAAGAATATATAATTAGAAGATCCAGGATGAAGAAATTAAGATATATGCAGGTAGGATTATAATTCATACATACCAACCATTAATATATATATATATATATATTAACTTTTGCGTTACACCCAATTAAGCGCACGCACCATTAATTAACACGCTTGAAGTTTATAAAGAAACAAAGGAACGATGTCTCACCGGTGTTTATCATTTTATTACTCTTTACTTATTTTTATTTTTATTTTAAAATTGGGACTTTTCATTTCCAGACTAGAATTTCAAAATCTCGAATTTTCTTAACTAGCCCCACGTGTGGGTTTTAGGAGCAGTTTTCGAATTTAATTTACCAATAGGCCTTCCCCTCAAGTTGCTTAATTAGTTTGGATAGAGAGATGCATGCTTCAATCTCATCTCAATATCCAAATCTTACAAAAACAAACTCTTCTCAATTTTAAATTTCTAACTTTTTCATTTGATCATTATTTAAATATTATTACAACTTTTTCATACTTCCAAACAAAACACTAAAAATAATTCAACTTTTTCAAATTTTAAAATAAAAATAATATTAAAAAATTATATTTTAACAATATTTTAAGCTTTTAATATTTTTATTCAACTTTTTCTTTCTCATTTTCTAAAACTCTATAAAACATCAAAAACTCTATATCCAATCACTTTTGCATACTTCTTGCGTATTCTACTAATGTGATTGGTTTCATCATTTATTTTATTATAAAATAATTGCTTTGGCCAATCATATTAGTAAAGTGCGCAAGAATACACAAAAATGACTGTATATAATAAAACTCATAAAATATTTTAACTCAAACTATTTTTAACTTATTTCAACACAAATATCTCACTACTATACATAAACTATCTCAACTGATCATCTCATCTCAGCTCACTATTTAAACCAGGCCTCAAAGTCTTCTCTATGTTTTGCATCTTTTTTCAATCTTAATCCTTTAACTTTGTTAATTAACTAGCTGTCAAAGTAATAATTCTTATTTTGTCCAGCGACACTTATTCAGTTTGGTAGAAGTAAAGAAAATAAATAAATAAAATAAAGGAAGAGGAAGAGACAATAGATAAAAAATTTCTCACTAGAAGTATTACAGCTACTAAATCTATTACAGCTACCAAATTACAGCTACCAAATTCCATGATTTTAGAAATCTCGCCAATTTAGCTCTTTCTTTCCATGTATAACTCATCAAACATGTCTATATATTTGTATATGAGATCAATGAGAAATATGAGGAATTATTCTACCAATTTATTTCTTAACATGGTATCAGAGCAAAATCATTCCTGACATACCTTTCCCTTGCCATGGCTTCCTCCGATGATGCTTCCCAAATTTCCTCCCCATACCTTATCCATCCCTCTGATTCTCCAAGCTTCGTCCTCGTCTCCGGTCATCTCACTGGAGATAATTTCCCCAAATGGAAACGTGCACTTCGTCGAGCCCTCAATGCCAAAAATAAACTCTATTTTGTTGATGGCACTCTCAAAGCACCTGCTAATACCTCACCCGACTATGCTCAATGGAGCATGACCAAAGATATGGTCCTCACTTTGGTTCTTAACACCATAACCCTTCCCTAGTCAATTCTCTGGACTACTACGATGACCCTCGAGCTGTATGGCTCGATCTTGAGTCTCGTTTTTGCCATGACAACAACGCCCATCTCTTCCATCTCAAACGAGAAATTTCCAATCTCCATCAAAACCAACTCTCCACACCTGACTACTACAATACCGTCAAACAACTCTGGGATGAATTGGGAAATCTCCAACCACCAACCGATGCCAGCACCTTGGAGAAGAGAGCTGAGGATGAACGTGTGTTCCAATTTCTACTGGGACTCAACGACTCATTCACTGCTCTTTGAACCCAAATTCTCGCCACTGATCCTTTCCCATCTCTGAACAAAATTTTCTCATTCCTCTTTCATGAGGAACAGCAACGTCTTCTCCAAGTTTCCTGTACGCCCTCCGAAAATCTTGCACTTGCTGCTCGAACTTTGCACACCAGTCGTCCACCCCTTAAGTGCACCGAATGTGGGAAAGATGGTCATCTGCGTAATCGTTGCTGGCTCCTTGTTGGATACCCTCCTGGACGTGAACCTCGTCATCAACGCCAACCCTCACTTCTTGGCAAACCACCTATTGCTGCTGCTGCCAATCTCGTCAGATCCACCTCAAGCCCAATTCCAGGCATTTCGCCAGAAAACTACCAGCAACTCATGAACCTCCTTTGGCCTTCTCCTTCGGTGGCTAATTTTGTGGGTAACTCTTCAACCCTCCCCTGTTCTCTCGACTCCACGATGGACTGGATAATCGACAGTGGCACTAGTGACCATATGAGTCACTGCCGATCCTTCTTCTCGGGCCTTCGATATCCACCCACGGCTCGCATGGTCCGATTACCCACGGGAGAAATTGTTCCCGTTGAAGGCATCGGTTCAGTTTCTTTATCTGAATATCTTATCCTCCCAAATGTCCTTTACATCCCCACCTTTTGTTATAATCTCCTTTCCGTCCCTTAACTTACTAATACTTTAACCTGTGTAGCCATTTTCTCATCTTGTAAATATTTTTTTCAGGGCCTTCAGTTGAAGAGGCTGATTGAAGAGGGTGAAGCTTGCAATGGGCTCTATATCTTTCGGCCTCAACAGTCCGCTACTTTCTGTGCTCACAACCTTGATAATAAGACCCTCTAGCACCAACGTCTAGGTCATCCTTACAGCTTTACTATTCATAATATTTTTGATAGTCCATGTACTCTTTCTCATTGTGATATTTGTGCTCATTCTAAGCACACTCACTTACCTTTTCAAAATCATGTTAATAAAAGTACGACCCATTTTAATCGCATTTATTGTGATATTTGGGGTGGTTATTCCACTGCTTCTATTTGTGGTGCCCATTATTTTTTGACTAATGTTGATGATTTTTCATGCACTACATAGATTTATTTAATGCGTTTTAAATCCGAAACATTTAGTCTTTTGATGCATTTCTTCGCACTTGTTAAAACTTAATTCAACTCAACAGTTAAAATTATCCGTACCGACAATGGTCAAGAATTTCTTTCTCATAATCTCCAAACTTATTTTCATGATCATGGCATTATTCATGAGCGTACTTGTGTTGAAACTCCTCAACAAAATGGTGTTGCAGAGCATAAACATTGGCACCTCCTGAACGTTGCTCACGGTCTTCACTTTCAATCATCTATTCCCTTTAAATTTTGGGGAGACTGTGTTCTTACTGCTGCATACCTCATCAATAGGACTCCTAGTCGTTCTCTCCATAATCAAGCCCCTTTTCAACTTCTTCTCAACACTCCACCAGCCTACACCCACCTCCGTGTGTTTGGTTGCCTTTGCTATGCTCAGACTCTTACTACTCATCACGATAAATTTTCACCCAGAGCATCCCATTGTGTCTTTCTCGGTTATCCTAACAATCGTAAAACTTATAAGTTATATAACTTTGACACAGACACCATCCTCTACTCACGTGATATCACTTTTCATGAAGACCAATTTCCTTTTCAAAATTCTGTGCCTTCTCACACACCCAGCTCCAACATTCTTCCTTTACCTATCCCAGAACCCATTCCTCCTTCCAACCCCTCCTCGGTCATCTCTTCAGACCCTACACCCACTGTCCCTACCTCTTCACGTCCCCGTCGCAACATTACTCGTCCAGCATATCTCCTTGATTATGTTTGTCCTACCATACCCACGGAGTCCATTGCTTCTTTGACCGCTGCATAGTCCTCAGGTACTTCTCATCCCTTATCTACTTTTTTGTCATATTCTCGTTTTTCTCCTGCTCATTATTCATTCTTAATTACCCTTACTGCATCTGTTGAACCTACTTGTTACTCTGAAGCTACTCGCCACTCTCACTGGCGTGAAGCTATGGCCTCTGAACTCCGTGCCCTTGAAAAAAATTCCACTTGGATACTAGAATCTCTTCCTCCTAGTAAGGAACCCATTGGTTGCAAGTGAGTTTTCAAGACCAAACTCAGAGCCGATAGTACTGTTGAGTGCTACAAAGCCCATTTAGGGGCTAAAGGCTACACTCAAGTGGAAGGCCTCGACTATCATGAAATTTTTGCTCTTGTAGCCAAGATGACCATAGTCCGATGTGTTCTAGCCGTTTTCGCCACTAAAAATTGGATTATTCACCAAATGAATGTTCACAATGCCTTTTTACATAGCGAACTTGGTGAAAAAGTTTACATGAACCCACCACCCGGTTATTGTCTTAAGGAGGAGACACGTGTATGCCGCCTCAGGAAATCCCTCTATGGCCTCAAGCAAGCCTTCCAGAACTAGTTTTTTAAGCTAACCTCTATTCTTCTTACTGCAGGTTTTGTCCAATCCCAGGCCGATCACTCTCTCTTTACCTTGATCACTGCTACTAGTCTCACCCTTGTTCTTATTTATGTTGATGACATCTTGGTTGTCGGCAATGATCTTTCTTAGGTAACTTATTTCAAGTCTGTTATCTCTACTCACTTCAAAATCAAGGATCTCGGCCCTCTCAAATATTTTCTTGGACTCGAAGTTGCTCGCTCCTCTTCAGGCATTTTTCTTAATCAGCGAAAATATGCCGTAGACATTCTTGCTAACAGTGGTCAACTTGGCTCTCGTCCTGCCCTCTTTCCTATGGAACAGAACCTGAAGCTTAACGGCACCACTGGTGAACTTCTCTTTGATCCCGCTCCTTACCGACGATTAGTTGGGCATCTCATTTATCTCACCATCACTAGACCGGATATCGTTTTTGCGGTAAATATTCTCAGTCAATTCATGCATGCTCCTCGGATTCCACACATGATCGTTGCCACTTGTGTTCTTTGCTACATTAAAGGCACTCCAGGCCAAGACATTTTTTTCTTTTCCTCCAATGACCTTCATGTTAGTGCTTACACCGATTCTGATTGGGCCAGCTGCAGACTACTGTTGCCCGCTCCTCTACATAAGCTGAATACCGCGCCATGGCTGTCACTACAAGTGAACTAGTCTGGTTACAATAGCTCCTTCATGACCTCGGCATCTCACATACAACTCCCATGACTCTCTATTGTGACAATTAGTCCGCCCTCTATATTGCTCACAATCCATTTTTTCATGATCGCACCAAGCACATTGAGATCGACTGCCAAATTGTCCGTGACAAACTCCGCTTTGGTCTCTTCACCACCGCCCATCTTCCATCTTCTGAGCAGATCGCTGATATCTTCACCAGAGCTCTGGGTTATGATCTCTTTCATCATTTGTCTCGCAAGTTGGGCATTACGGATTTTCATGTACCAACTTGAGGGGGAGTATTATAGCTTCCAAATCTATTAAAGCTACCAAATCCCATGATTTTAGCAATCTCTATTATAGCTACCAAATCCCATGATTTTAGCAATCTCGCCAATTTAGCTCTTTCTTTCCATGTATAACTCATCAAAAATGTCTATATATTTTTATATGAGATCAATGAGAAATATGAGGAATTATTCTACCAATTTATTTCTTAACAAGAAGATCAAAACCAAGGTGGTTGCATGTTTATAGCCCACTATTATTCATCACTGTGTTAAAAACCGCGTACGCCAGGTGACATGATCTCCATGATCCAAAGAAGGCAAAGGGTACCAATATATATACCAACATTATTCATTACTTTTGTCATAGAAAGTACTCTGGTAAAGTACTAAAATAGATCAGTGCATATCGATAGACTCTGATTGCAATAATCTTTGATTTACTTTGGGGAAAAGGATAAAGTATTACTCCTGGCATTAATACGAAGTTTCGATTTCTCCATCTGGATCAGGATGATGATCAACTCCCGAAGGCACATCAGTTTGATATGGATTGCCGAATGCAGCATGATTGCCGGGACGCGTGAAGACAATCTATATATATATGTAATATTAATTTCAAATTAATATTTGTGAGTTCTAGCTCCGATCCAGTATAATAGTTAATTAAGCTAAGGAACAGTTGGAGTACCTGATTTGAACAATCAAGTACCCGTCACTCTCTCTCGCGTGGAAAACCTTCCCATTGCCCCACCTCCCCTCCTCGCCGGTCACGGTAGTGTCCTTTTCGTTTATTTATGTCCTTTTCCAGTTGATTTTTTTTTTGTGTTTTTCTGGTAGTACCATCACTTGTCGATCTACTGCCTTCCAATACTGATCAAAGGCCAACACGCGCCGCTCAGCCAGCTTCCCTAGGTGCCGATTGTCCTTGTAGCAAAAGAAATCCGCTCTTTTGTGCGGTGCGTTATGTTCACGCGCCGCCGTGTTTCAGGGAGTTTTCTGCCGCCATCCGCGGTAGGTTAGTGGCCAGCGCCTTTGGATTTTCTACATTCGTCTATTTTTATCTCTCCAGTTGTGGCAGATGGCCTGCATGCACCGCCACCGCCAGTGTTGGCCCTTCGCTAGTGATTCGTCATAGTGTTTGGTTGCCACGCTATGTTCTAATTTTCCCTAATCCATGATCGAGTGAAAGTGGATGTGATAGTTCCTTCTAGGCAGTCCAGACCAACATGTTGCAGCACACCCCTCTGTACTACGGCTTCCAACTGCAGTTTTATAGTCTGCTTATCAGACTATATTAAAACCGTCACCAAGCGGTCTTCCTCTATGGGAATTGGGTGGGAGCCATTTGTTTGGTTCTGATAATCCGTTTTGTTTTTTCTTTTTGTGTTGTAATGTGTGTTGGTTTTGGGAAGACTGTAGGGGACTCCCACCCCATCAAACTTGTATATTGTATCTGTTAGTGTATTTATAAATATCATACTTGTTGAGAAAAAAAAAGTTAATTAAGCTACGGATCTGAGTGTAATATTCTAAGATAGCTAGGAAGTTCGTGAGTGAACATATAATGATAATAATCATCGATCATATGAGCAATTAGAATTGAGTGTAAAATGCATGCCATGCGATTGCATGAGTACTAAATATTATCACAATTATATACATACATATATATGCGTCAGTATAACTGCATGCATGCCATTGTTATCATTTCTGGGCAAAAAACATGTCATGTCTAGCTAATTAATCAGGATTTTCTGCCTACTGGTTTGCATGTTACTTGATCTACTTTTCCCAATCTTTATAATACAGTTAAAAAGAGCGCTTTTGTTCCACTTTCAGCCCTTCTATTTACTTACAATTTCATATGATTCATCAGCTACTAGCCAGGACACACTCACTTCTTGGTTTGCGTAGAATCATGCATTGATCATGGATTCATGAGAGTTTTTATGACACACTACGTACTGACTGACAAAAATTCATTTTGCAAGAGTCAAAGTACTACTATTGTTTCTCATGTAAATTAGAAACGTTAATTACCTGATATAGTTGCATGAGCCAAAGCATGAGAGGGAGCGGCGCAGTTGGATGTCAATCTGTTTTGGGACTGGTTGGATTTCTTGATTCCCCATAGTTTGCAGTATCTAAGGGTGAAAGACTAGGTCCGAACTGGAGAAACCGATCGGACCGGACCGAATTTAGAGTGGTCTAGGAAAATTCAGAGTTTTAGTCTTCGGTCCAGTCCCGGGGTGGGGTTTCTCGGACTAGACCGAACCGAACCGACCGAATAAGAAAATAATTATTTTTGTTATATATATATAATTTTATATAATAATTGTATGATTAATCACGTAATTTTCATCTAACTTATTCCTATTTACAATATAAAATTTTAAATATGTAATTGTAAATTAATATTGTATTAATTAACTAATGTATATTATCAATTAACCTATCACCAATTCACCATTAACTAATTAGTAATAATAACTATTAACATCTACATCTATGATCTAATTAAAGTTATTACTTATTAGATAAATTCTTAATAAAATACCTAACCTAAGTTGTAAGTAAATATAAAGTAATTACAAATATTATTGTAAATTGTAATTAACTAATGTTCCAATGTATGATATCAATTAACTAATCTATCACCAATTTACCATTAACTAATTACTATTTACTAACATCTACATCTACGATCTAATTAAAGTTATTAAAGCAAGTAAATATAAAGCAATTATAAATATTATTGTAAATTTTAATTATCTAACCTATTACCAATTAACCATTAATTAATTATTAACATATACATCTATGATCCAATTAAAGTTACTATATATTACTTTTCATAAACTACCTAAGCTGCAAGTAAATATAAAGCATTTAAGCATGTATGGACGGACCTATGGATAATTCATATACAAAATGTTAAAAGTAAAATAACGATCATTATGCATTAACTTTCACAATACATTGACAATGTGACATACTACTCTAAGTTAGCAATAATTAGCAATGGACATCATCAATATAATTTTAATTAATTATTTTTTTAATGAGTTAATTAGATAATATACATTAAATAGTTTACTTAATTTTAATTGTACTAATTTAAATAATGGTTTTATTAATTTATGTGCCAAAAAGATAAAACAATTGAAAATTACATATTACTCACTACAAAAAATGGTGCAGTTTAGTTTAAAATTTGACATAAATGGCACTATTTAGGTCTAGTTCCTATCAAATTTAAAATTGGACGTCGTTTTATGCAATCTAATTTTTTTTTAAATAAACCATCCGGCACCGTTTGGGATTATTTTAATCCTAAACAGCGCCGTTTCAATAGACTTCATTTATTTCCCCCCCTCCCCCCCGATTCCCTTCCATTCTCTCCCTCTCACTCAAAACAGCAGCCCTCTCTCAGACTCAAAACCCTAGGCTCCTAGCAGACCTCTATGGCTTTGCCAGCATCCCCTCCCCTCTTTAGCCCCTCCATCGCATCCTCTCCCCTCTGAAACTCCTTTGTCGCTTCAAAGGCAACAACTTATTGTAAGATTTCACTTTTCAATTTACAAATCACAGTTAATCAATTTTTTTTCTCCTACATTAAGCAACATTCTGATTTAATGCACGACCTAAATATTAATTGATGCATTCTGATTTTGCTGAAAGCTACTTCTTTCAGTGTAGTATATATAACAAATAGAGTATATAGTGCATGGGAGATACATGATATAAATATAACAAATAGAGTATGCCTGTGGCTCGGTAACATGAATTTGCCACAACATTTGAAATGAAACATGCATTTGCAGTACATTTTGGATTATGTGCGTGTAGATATATTCATTGAATCTTCATAAACTTTTTAGAGAGATATATTCATTGATGATAATTAAATTCATGCTAACCACTACAAGATTATAAATAGCATAAACTTTTTAGAGAGATATAAATAACACTTAGCAGAGATGATTATTCTTGATGAGTTGCCCTTTAGGTTCGTTGAAAGGGAGGGTTTCAAAAAGTTTATGCTTATTGTTTGCCCTAAGTGGGTAACGATTCCATCCCCTGTTTGGTTGCGAAGGATTACTTTAGTGTGTATATAAGGAAAAAAATAAGTTGAGAAGTGTTCTTCAAGGGAAACGAATTTCCCTCACTATGGATACATGGACATCTGTGCAAAATCTCAATTATATGTGTCTGACTGTGCACTTTATTGTTGACGATTAGAATCTACACAAGAGGGTTCTTTCTTTTTGTTTGGTTGATAATCATAAGGGTGATGCACTTGGTAGGGCCATAGAGATGTGTTTGCATGACTGAGGGTGACTGGAATATCTTGCAATCACATTTGATAATGCAAGTTCTAATAATGAAGCAGTTTCTTATTTGAATAAAAAAATCAAGTATAGGAGAAACACTATTTTGGAACATGAATTTTTGTATGTTAGATGTTATGCTCATATTTTAAACTTAATTATTCGTGATGGGTTGAGGGAATTAGATGAGTCTATTGTGAATGTGAGAGGTGTTGTGAAATATGTGAAATCTTCACCTCAAAGGTGGAGTACATTTAAGAAATGTATACAGTTGAAAGATATTGCATGCAAAAGTGGCATTTGCTTAGATGTACCGACTAGGTGGAACTCCACCTATCTTATGTTGGAGAGGGTTTCAAAATTTTGAAAAGCTTTTGAACGGTTGAAAGAAGACGATTTGAGATTCTTTACTAGTATTGGAGACGATGATGATGATGATGTGGAGGATGTGGTGAATAGGAGAACGTCAAAGAAGTTAGGGCCTCCCAATAATATCGATTGGGAGAAGGTAAGGTTGTTTGTAAGGTTTCTCAAACTATTTCATGATGCAACTTTATGCTTTTCGGGTGATCAATATGTAACTTACAACTCTTTTTTCTGGAGTTAGTTACAATCTGCGATGTGATTGATTTGGAGTGTGAAGAAGGAAGTCCCATGGTGGGATTAATGGCCACAAATATGAGGAAAATATTTGACAAATATTGGGACAATATGGATAATATGAATATGTTGTTGTTTGTTGGGATTGTTCTTAATCATCAGTAGAAGATGTGATATCTTGACTTTGGATTGGAATGGATGTATGTCCATGATCCCACAAAAGCGGTTGATCTGAGTTTGAATGTGAAAAATGCTTTAACCTGCATGTATGAGGTATACGTTGAGAACGAAGAAGGGAACAGTTCTTTACAACAACAGAAGCAGCACACAAGTTTCCCACTTGAAAATGTAATTCCTATAGATGAAGATGATACAAGTAGACAAATGGATAGGAAGGCACAAAGAACGACCCTATTTAAGCAACGGTTACAATCGAAAAACTCTCTTGAAAGCAAGTCAGAGGTTAATAGATACCTAGCTGAAAGTTGTGAGGAAGGAG
>QGSO01000253.1:1639891-1651178 GCA_011037825.1 Carya cathayensis | reverse complement strand
TTAAAACTTTCTGGTACTCCACTTATGGGACATGTGGTTTTACCCAGAGTCGAACTGCTCTGATACCACCTGTGACGCCCCCAACTCCCACGTACGGCTACGTGGAAATCGAGACGTCGGGATGATGACAACACAGGCCACACATCCCATCGCCAAGTGCCCAAAGTGTGTGTACATGCAATATGTGTACAAATAGAAACACGCAGCGGATAAATAAGTCATAAAACTAAGTACGAGAATTTTTGTTTAATTACAAACCAGTTTAAAACAAGCGTAAATAAAACATAACATGTTCAACATCGTCTCAAATCCAAATACATACTAATAAAAACAACGACAAACATAGCATATAAAAGCCATCCAAGCTACTCCTCCGGCGGAGCCGCCTCCTCAGGCTTAGCCTCTTCCTCTTCTAAATCTGCTTCAAAATCTACGGTACCAAAAATGGTGCCGCAGGTAAGTAAAATCCAAACAATGTAAGATATAAACATATTACAACCAAAACAATATGCATGAAGTATGCCCAATGCACATGTCCCAAAAACCATATTTTTCCACACACGCCAAAATCCCATTTTTGGCCCAAAAACATTTTCCTTTAAAACCAGTACTCACCATTATCCCAGATAATGGCCCAAATCAATAAATCACCATTTTCCCAAAAAATGGATCACAAAGCCACATATCACCATCTCGCCATTATCCCAGATAATAGCCCATATCCAAATCAAATCCAAATCCATTCCATATTATGCATGCAACATGATCTCCCCTAGGGATCATTCGCACACTCTGGTTCTGTGCCACACCGCAGGTAACGACTACGCATGTGACACCTAAATGAGCGATGCCCAGACTCGCGCCCAGCGCGTACCTGGCCAGGCCATCCTCTAGCCCCCGTTAGCAGAGGGGCCACGGAGTTGGTGAGTAGAGCGATGCCCAGACTCGCGCCCCGCGCGTACCTGACCAGGCCATCCTCTAGCCCCACTCCTGTCGTCGCCCAGCGACAACTCAGGGGATGTCACTCAGTTTTATCCGCTCCCGAGTGACCAGAGGAGCTCCACCGAGATAATAACCCATCTCGGCTTGGGCTCGTGAGACACACGCACCCGAAAATCCATTTACACGTAAAATCCAATTTTAATTAAAATACACATGAATATGCATGCACAATGCCATGCAATTAAAATCACACAAATTAATCAACATATCCCAAACATCAATAACAACCAACAAACAACTCCTTTCTCAATTCCAACCGACCCCCGACTCCTCGGACTCAGTCCGGAATTACCAACCAGATCACAAATAATTATTGTAAAGACAATAATACATTTAAATCTAAAACGAAGTTTGGAATATACTTACAGCGCTATATATTATTTTTCGAAGGATCGGCGCGCAGCAAACGGTGAACGGAAAGCAACGTAACAGTGCAAATGCACTGTGGCCGTGGGTTGTAAAATACCCACTTTTGAACGGGGATAAACCAAGACACCAAATTGATAGGGAATGGCCTAGGGATGTTTATGAAGCTAATGGAAGTGAGCTTTGGCCGTGGGTGGCGGTGGAAGCGAAAAACGGGTAAATCAGAGTTGAGCTCGTGGGAGCTGCTCCGGCGACAGATCGAGACCGAAAATGGGTGGGTTAGGACGGCAAGAGGTAGGGGAAGAAGTGGTGAAGAGGTGGTGGCTGAAGGTGGAGTGACGGCGCCGGAAACGGCTCAAAACCGTGCAGAAAGAAAGGCCTCTAGGTGGCTAACGGCTGGCCGGATGTGGGAGATTTTCGGTGGGGGTGTTCACCGGCCGGAGGGGCAACTTTTGGTGGTGGCTGTGTCGGCGACGTCGGCCGGAAGACGGTGGGTTGGGGGTTGAAGGCTGGACGGCGTGGGTGAGGAGAGAGAGAGAAGGAAACGCACGGGAGGGGGGCTGAATGTGCGGAAAGGAAGGAGAAAAGAAAGGAAAAAAGGAAAGAAAGAGAAAAAGAAAAAAGGGAAAAGAGAAAAGAAAAGATGGAAGAAAAGAAATGAGGTCCAATCCTCACCTCTGGAGTCCAACAACTGATCCAACGAAAATAAATTTAAAAGCAATAAAAATCAAGAAAATATTTTAAACACAACGTAAAGCTAAAATATTTTAAATAACTAGTAAAAACTAACTATTTAATTTTAAAACCAAAGACAAGCTAAAATAAATTAAACAGCAATTTAAATTCAAATAATAAATAAACCAATTTAAAATCCGATAATTTAAAATACAAGAACTATTATATTAATTAAATTAAAATATTCCTTCAGTGAAAATACACGTAAAAAGGGGGTGTCACAAGGTAAATTAATTATTCGTTTGAAAATCAGTAAAGTGTATGATTAGTCCCAATGAGCCCCAATTTCTTTCTGTTTTCTCTCTTTTTTATTTTATTTTTATTTTATAAATCCCTATCATATTTAACAATTTATTATGATTAGTCTCACGAAAGGCGGGAACATAACCAATTAAATCATCGGCTTTGTCCCACGAGGATATATATACACAGATGTTCATATAAGCAATCGTTATATAGAGGCTCAACATAAAATTTTATTTATTAACACGTGGGAAATTGTGAGACAAGTTTGCCGAAGCTAGAAAGGCCAAAAAATGTCCAAAATTGTTGGCGTGCTTGGTCATGATATGTGGACAATATATTTGTCTTTACTAAGGCTTCGTTTGGAATTTGAATTGAATTGAGTTAAACTTAGTTCAGTTTAATTTTAAAATGAATCTAATATCTAAATACCAAATTATCAAATCACTAAACTCATTTAAACTTAAAACCTCTTTATACGTGGGATCCACAACCTTTTTAAACTCAACATTTTCTTTAGACGTGGGATTTACAATCTTTTTTAACTTTCGATTATAAATATATCTAAACTTATCTTAACATCTAAATATATTTTAAGTAGGTTTTATAAAATTTACTTTATCATCTTAATTTGATCACTATTATTTGTAATGAACTTTTATTTCCTTTAGAACGTGGCAACTTTGCACTTTTTAAAAAACAATATATAAATGCACGTGGTAGGCTTTTGTAATAAAAGGCTAATAGGAGCTTTCGTAAACAATATATATATGAGAAAAGCTACTAGCCGGTCGTCTACAAAACTCATTTTTACAGCAGACCAATAATCAAGTGCCACATAGGCACTTCATGAAAATCACTTATACACCTGCATACACCCAATAGGCACTTCACTTCACGTAGACACACTCCCCCCCCCCCCCCCCCCCCCCCCCCCCACTCCATTCACTTCACGTACCCCCCCATCTCCTCTGCTATTGAGACGAAGTACATCTCCTTTCTCTTCCAATACAGTTCCTCCTCCCACCACGATGGCGACGACGGCATTCATAGGTTTTTCTTCTGCACTTCATTCTCTAGATTTAAGATTTTATTCTCTCATATTTTCTGGTTTTCTTCTTCTCTAAATTTTATTCTCTAGATTTAGGGTTTTTTTTTTCCTTCTTAGAAGCAATTTCCGATTGGCTGCTTAGAGGATAGGTTTTTCCTGTTTTTTATTTCCAGTTGAAATAAAGGCCCCTGTTTGCCCAAGAACTCATGAATTTCCCATATATTTGCTGAAAATATATTTGCTCCTCCATTGTCCAAGAAATTTGTTAGCTTGAAAGATATGTTGGCCCTAAATATTAGTTCTATGAATATGTGGATAAAGAAATTGCAATGACGCCTTGATGAATTGATTTGAGTTCTATGAATATGTTACAGGTAAAATCATCAATAACTTTTCATTTTAGGTTGCCGATTTCATTTTAGAATAACTTGCAAATATGTTGGATAGGCCCCTGTATTGATATGTTATTTCCTTCCAATTGTATATTGCATTTATGGCATACCATCAGGTTGTGGAGTCTTTTTTTCTGCAGGAATATGCAAGACCAAGAATGAAGACTTCGGTGCTCCATGGAGCTTTCATATATCACAAGATCAATAGTTATAGGGCTGAATGTTAGAAGGCATTTTGAATGTAAGAAGGCAGTTTGAACTATTAGCATTAAATGAGTTGACTTGGTTTTTGTAACAGTTATAGGGCTGATTTTGTAAGAAAGCTGATTTTTGTAAGGATGCAAAAATATTGTATAATTAAATGTGGTTGCACTTCTAAACCATATCGTTGATGTCATGTAATGGCAAAGTGTATGTGTATTCCAGAAGCATGTAGGCTATTTAAATCAGGTTCTCTTTGTTGGGTTTGAAACATAGCTCTTGAAAGGGCTATAGCTGGATTTCTTTTCATTTGGGAGTGATTGAAACTAAGTTAATCTAAATGCATGTTGTACCAGGCTTCAATCTTCACATTCAGGTCTGAGACTCTGAAATAGGTTACTTCAAGAACTGTCAAATAGGTTATTTTTAAATCCATTTAGCATTTGTATTAAAGATGGGTCAACCCATTATTTTAACTTCATATAAACCAAAGTACTTGTAGAGGAGAAGCTACCCAAACCAGGCAAACCAACCTTGAAGCAATTCAAAGACCAAAATGGAAATAACCCAGACACCTCAAATAATAATATACAAGGTGCCAAGGTTCCGAACGCACGAAGACAATGCAAAAAGCAATGATTAATTGATCTTCCATGGTGTTTGCAAATTCAACACCAGTATAAATAGCGTGGCTCCTTCTATCATATGTCATCAATAAATAAAAACTAATGACAACTAGCTGCTATAGGAGAAATTCTTATCAAGCCACTTTTTAAGTGTGCACAAAATAATATGGCTACAAAAAGTCATCCTATTAGGAAACAACAAACTCCTATTAAATTTCACTCCATCGACTGCCCAATAATTAATTATATATCTTCTAAAAAATGAAAATTCCACGATGCTCCATACTCTTCATCTTGTGACATTGTTGGGTATTGCATATTCCTATAAACCAATAAAAAATTTTAGAAAAGAATGAGCATAGGTGACCAAATCAAACATTTAAATATAACATAAATAAGAAAAGATTAGTATTCATACATATCAAATGTTGTTGAAATAGTGGTCGGGTGTGGAGGTAATGTAGTTGAACTTGGTTCGCCCATACCACTATAAATAAAAAAAATAGTTCATCAAGTTAAAAGCTTCACACAAGGAACATACGACATAATTATAAATATAATGAAATCATTGCAAGTACCTCTGTGTTGGACATTTCGTTCTAACATGCCCTTCTTGTTTACAAATGCTGTATCGTCACTTCTTTGTTGGCACATTTTTCTTTGGATTCTTTTGTCGTAAAGTTTTGGGCCTACCCTTAGATACAATGATTGGGGGATCTTGCAATGAAAAGTTTGAGATTGTTTGGCTCTGGATCGCATGTCCCTCCGTGTTACCACCACCACCATCATCATCACTCATCAAGAGAACCTCTTGATGAATAGTCTCTACTCCACATGAAACATGCTCATATTTGTTCATAGATAGTGACCCCATCTCAGCAACTATATAAAACTGTCTCATCAAATGATGTTTCTTATCAAAGGCAGTTGGGATTGTCTCCAATGGACCTTCATCGACACATATCCCTTGTACCATGCGACTCTTTGCATTGACAGTCCACCTCTCTAACACATATGATTGTAATACAAGGTCTAAACAATTTTTTCTTGTCAAAATGTGTAGGATGTGCCGGCATAGAAAACCAATAAATTCAAACTTAAGACATGTGCAAGACACAACATTTTTATCGTTTCCCAGTGTTACTTCATATGCTGGCTTCTCTCTCCCAGGAATGGCCACCAAATAAATTTTCCTTCCATCTTCCTCACGTGCTTTGTGTGACTTGAACTGTTGACTACTAAATAACTCTTCTTGAAAGATCAAAAAAGATTTTCTTGTATAGAGGTTGGCCAACGCCTCTTCAATACTTAAACAAGTTTTCATAATTGGCTTCGATGTTTTTGTCTTCACATCTTTTAGTTTCTCACTTAAATAACGTGCATTCAAAGCNGCTTAGAGGATAGGTTTTTCCTGTTTTTTATTCCCAGTTGAAATAAAGGCCCCTGTTTGCCCAAGAACTCATGAATTTCCCATATATTTGCTGAAAATATATGTGCTCCTCCATTGTCCAAGAAATTTGTTAGCTTGAAAGATATGTTGGCCCCAAATATTAGTTCTATGAATATGTGGATAAAGAAATTGCAATGACACCTTGATGAATTGATTTGAGTTCTATGAATATGTTACAGGTAAAATCATCAATAACTTTTCATTTTAGGTTGCCGATTTCATTTTAGAATAACTTGCAAATATGTTGGATAGGCCCCTGTACTGATCTGTTATTTCCTTCCAATTGTATATTGCATTTATGGCAGACCATCAGGTTGTGGAGTCTTTTTTCTGCAAGAATATGCAAGACCAAGAATGAAGACTTCGGTGCTCCATGGAGCTTTCATATATCACAAGATCAATAGTTATAGGGCTGAATGTTAGAAGGCATTTTGAATGTAAGAAGGCAGTTTGAACTATTAGCATTAAATGAGCTGACTTGGTTTTTGTAACAGTTATAGGGCTGATTTTGTAAGAAAGCTGATTTTTGTAAGGATGCAAAAATATTGTATAATTAAATGTGGTTGCACTTCTAAACCATATCGTTGATGTCATGTAATGGCAAAGTGTATGTGTATTCTAGAAGCATGTAGGCTATTTAAATCAGGTCCTCTTTGTTGGGTTTGAAACACAGCTTTTTAAAGGGCTATAGCCAGATTTCTTTTCATTTGGGAGTGATTGAAACTAAGTTAATCTAAATGCATGTTGTACCAGGCTTCAATCTTCACATTCAGGTCTGAGACTCTGAAATAGGTTACTTCAAGAACTGTCAAATAGGTTATTTTTAAATCCATTTAGCATTTGTATTAAAGATGGGTCAACCCATTATTTTAACTTCATATAAACCAAAGTACTTGTAGAGGAGAAGCTACCCAAACCAGGCAAACCAACCTTGAAGCAATTCAAAGACCAAAATGGAAATAACCCAGACACCTCAAATAATAATATACAAGGTGCCAAGGTTCCGAACCGCACGAAGACAATGCAAAAAGCAGTGATTAATTGATCTTCCATGGTGTTTGCAAATTCAACACCAGTATAAATAGCGTGGCTCCTTCTATCATATGTCATCAATAAATAAAAACTAATGACTACTAGCTGCTATAGGATAAATTCTTATCAAGCCACTTTTTAAGTGTGCACAAAATAATATGGCTACAAAAAGTCATCCTATTAGGAAACAACAAACTCCTATTAAATTTCACTCCATCGACTGCCCAATAATTAATTATATATCTTCTGAAAAATGAAAATTCCACGATGCTCCATACTCTTCATCTTGTGACATTGTTGGGAATTGCATATTCCTATAAACCAATAAAAATTTTTAGAAAAGAATGAGCATAGCTGACCAAATCAAACATTTAAATTTAACATAAATAAGAAAAGATTAGTATTCATACATATCAAATGTTGTTGAAATAGTGGTCGGGTGTCGAGGTAATGTAGTTGAACTTGGTTCGCCCATACCACTATAAATAAATAAAAATAGTTCATCAAGTTAAAAGCTTCACACAAGGAACATACGACATAATTATAAATATAATGAAATCATTGCAAGTACCTCTGTGTTGGACATTTCGTTCTAACATGCCCTTCTTGTTTACAAATGCTGCATCGTCGCTTCTTTGTTGGCACATTTTCCTTTAGATTCTTTTGTCGTAAAGTTTTGGGCCTACCTTTAGATACAATGATTAGGGGATCTTGCAATGAAAAGTTTGAGATTGTTTGGCTCTGGATCGCATGTCCCTCTGTGTTACCACCACCACCATCATCATCACTCATCAAGAGAACCTCTTGATGAATAGTCTCTACTCCACGTGAAACATGCTCATATTTGTTCATAGATAGTGACCCCATCTCAGCAACTATATAAAATTGTCTCATCAAACGGTGTTTCTTATCAAAGGCAGTTGGGATTGTCTCCAATGGACCTTCATCGACACATATCCCTTGTACCATGCGACTCTTTGCATTGACAGTCCACCTCTCTAACACATATGATTGTAATACAAGGTCTAAACAATTTTTTCTTGTCAAAATGTGTAGGATGTACCGGCATAGAAAACCAATAAATTCAAACTTAAGACATGTGCAAGACACAACATTTTTATCGTTTCCCAGTGTTACTTCATATGCTGGCTTCTCTCTCCCAGGAATGGCCACCAAATAAATTTTCCTTCCATCTTCCTCACGTGTTTTGTGTGACTTGAACCGTTGACTACTAAATAACTCTTCTTGAAAGATCAAAAAAGATTTTCTTGTATAGAGGTTGGCCAACGCCTCTTCAATACTTAAACAAGTTTCATAATTGGCCTCGATGTTTTTGTCTTCACATCTTTCAGCTTCTCACTTAGATAATTTGCATTCAAAGCTTTTTCATATTGATGGACAAACTCGCTTATCATCGTAGTTGAACGAACATAGTCTTTACAAAACTTGTTCATACTCTCACTTCGTTGAGTTGTGGACATTCCAGCATAAAATATAGATCTCAAGTAAGCGGGCACCCACTTTTCTCTCTTCACATAAATAGTTTGCAACCAACTATTTTCTTCCAACTTGTACTTCAATAACATTTCAGTCCACTCCAACTCAAACTCAATAGTTAGTGTATCATGAATACAATGATTAAAATCATATTTAAATTGTGGATATTTATTGTAAACATGAGCTAGATGTTCAGGTACTTTTTGTAGGAGATGCCATAAGCACAATTTATGAGTTGTATTGGGCAATACCTCCGTGATGGCCTTAGCCATTGACTTGTCATTATCAGTTATTATTGTAGAGGGAGCACGACCAAGCATCGCTTATAGCCAAGTTTTCAATAACCATGTGTAAGACTCGGCTGTCTCATTTATCCATAATGCACATCCAAACATTACAAATTGATGATGATGGTTAACTCCAGTGAATGGGACAAAGGGCATCTTGTACCGATTTGTTAGGTACGTAGCATCAAACGTAATAACATCCCCAAAATATTGATATGCAGCTCATGATCTACCATCTGCTTAGAAGCAATTTACCATCAATCCATGTCCATCAACTTGGATCGAGTATACAAAGCCTGGATTATTACGTTCGCTTTCCAAAAAGTACTCATATAACTTTTGTGCGTCTCCCTCTTCAAGAAGTTGCTTCCTTCCATTACCTAAATAATTTTGAATGTATTTAAGAATGCAACCAATATTATAATCACCACCATGCTCCTTACTCAAAACGGACATTATTTTCCGTGTTGGTATCCCCGACTTGTTTAATGTGTCTATTAAATTTTTTTGAGCCGGAGTCACCCTTCTATGCCCATGAAGCAAACTTGTACTCCGAGGTGTCAACAACTCATGATTATGCTGGAGTACAAATTTGGACATACCCATTTGCTTTCATTCTTCTTTATTGCCATCATCGCCTTACACCCGCACTTTGTTTCTGGAGCCTCGGGTCTTGCTCTCTCTTTCAGTTTAAGATTATACTGACGGAACCCTTCTCTCGAACACACATAGTCTACACCAATTAATGATTTGTCTATGGCTGACAACCGAGTATGATTTGTTCGAATGCTAAAACCAGTTCGTCTAGAGAAGGCTTTATAGCAACTAAGTGCATCCTCAACGTCGTCAAACTCTAGCCCCACATACGGCTCCACATATGAAGATGACATTATATTGCCTTCCTCAGATATGTTCCTGTCGACATCAACCTCACATTTCTCTTCAATTATCTCAACTTCATCAGTGCTAGAATTAGAATTGTCCAAAATCTCAACATGATCTCTTGATGTATTCATAATTCACGCAAGCTGATATCTTGAGACCTGGTGAGTAGATCTTCTTGCATAAAAAATAGTGAAATTAATATATAAGACAGAAATGCTCAAGTTCCTAACTTACAAACTAAAATAAATCTATAAAGGCACTTGAAGAAAATTACCCTACTGTTCAAAGTATGAAATAAAACCGAGCAAAGGAGGATATGTACTGTAAACATTATTTTTAAGTTACATGTAAACATTAATACTAGGAAAACCACATAATTAAAGAGGGTTAACCTAACTTTCTCGGAAGATTTACCACAAAGGTTCAAAATAAAAACCTAATTTAAAAAAAAAAAAAATTATGTGATGAGTTTGCATGTTGTCAATAAGGAGATGAAACTCCATTCAAATTAAATGATTAAGACTATGGTAAGTAATAAAATTGCTATTATTGCTTAATTCTGTACTGCATTATTTTATTTCTTTTTTTCATCAAGTAATATATATTGCTATACCCAGTGTAATATATATGACCATATATTATATGATGCAAAGATGTTTCTTGAATAGAAGTCATAAGGCTCAAAATATCATTCCAAAATTCAAAATACTGCTTGAGGCAAGATTCTGTAATGCAGAGATGTTTCTTGAATAGAATAAAAACGTCCTCTTCCAGACCTATCTTTCTCATCAATAAAATTCTTGTTTACCAATTTAAAAAAAAGGCTTGGTCTATGCCTCGTTCTATAGAACTGATGAACTAATATTTGGGGCCAACATATCTTTCAAGCTAACAAATTTCTTGGACAATTAAGGAGCACATATATTTTTAGCAAATATATGGGAAATTCATGAGTTCTTGGGCAAACAGGGGCCTTTATTCAACTGGGAATAAAAAATAGGAAAAACATTTCCTCTATGCAAACAATCGGAAATTGCTTCTAAAAAAGGGAAAAAATTTTAAAAAACAAAAACCTATCCTCTTAATAACCAATCAAAAATTATACTAAGACCAACCCAAACTCAGAATATGAACAGTTCTGGAAATTGTTGTAATCTCACAACATGCACAAAACAATGAACCCCCCGTAAGGAAACATTTACGTACGCCGATTACGTGAAAAACAAATTATTTCATATAAACCTAGAGAATAAAATCTAGAGAAGAAGAAAACCAGAAAATATGAAAGAATAAAATCTTAAATCTAGAGAATAAAATACAGAATAAATACTTATGAATGTCATCGTCGTGGGAGGAGGAACTCTATTGGGAGAGAAAGTCGATGTACTTCAATCTCAATAACAGAGGAGATAGGAGAGAAAGGTGCCTACATGAAGTGCCTATTGGGAGAGAAAGGGGATGTAGTTCGTCTCAATAGCAGAGGAGTTTGGGGGGGGAGAAGGGGGGGGGGGGGGGGGGGG
>QGSO01000253.1:1575682-1638824 GCA_011037825.1 Carya cathayensis | reverse complement strand
ACTTTGTTTCTGGAGCCTCGGGTCTTGCTCTCTCTTTCAGTTTAAGATTATACCGACGGAACCCTTCTCTCGAACACACATAGTCTACACCAATTAATGATTTGTCTATGGCTGACAACCGAGTATGATTTGTTCGAATGCTAAAACCAGTTCGTCTAGAGAAGGCTGTATAGCAACTAAGTGCATCCTCAACGTCGTCAAACTCTAGCCCCACATACGGCTCCACATATGAAGATGACATTATATTGCCTTCCTCAGATATGTTCCTGTCGACATCAACCTCACCTTCCTCTTCAATTATCTCAACTTCATCAGCGCTAGAATTAGAACTGTCCAAAATCTCAACATGATCTCTTGATGTATTCATAATTCACGCAAGCTGATATCTTGAGACCTGGTGAGTATATGCATAAAAAATAGTGAAATTAATATATAAGACAGAAATGCTCAAGTTCCTAACTTACAAACTAAAATAAATCTATAAAGGCACTTGAAGAAAATTACCCTACTATTCAAAGTATGAAATAAAACCGAGCAAAGGAGGATATGTACTGTAAACATTATTTTTAAGTTACATGTAAACATTAATACTAGGAAAACCACATAATTAAAGAGGGTTAACCTAACTTTCTTGGAAGATTTACCACAAAGGTCCAAAATAAAAACCTAATTTTTTTTAAAAAAAAATTCTGTGACGAGTTTGCATGTTGTCAATAAGGAGATGAAACTCCATTCAAATTAAATGATTAAGACTATGGTAAGTAATAAAATTGCTATTATTGCTTAATTCTGTACTGCATTATTTTATTTCTTTTTTTCATCAAGTAATATATATTGCTATACCCAGTGTAATATATATGACCATATATTATATGATGTAAAGATGTTTCTTGAATAGAAGTCGTAAGGCTCAAAATATCATTCCAAAATTCAAAATACTGCTTGAGGCAAGATTCTGTAATGCAGAGATGTTTCTTGAATAGAATAAAAACGTCCTCTTCCAGACCTATCTTTCTCATCAATAAAATTCTTGTTTACCAATTAAAAAAAAAGGCTTGGTCTATGCCTCGTTCTATAGAACTGATGAACTAATATTTGGGGCCAACATATCTTTCAAGCTAACAAATTCCTTGGACAATGAAGGAGCACATATATTTTTAGCAAATATATGGGAAATTCATGAGTTCTTGGGCAAACAGGGGCCTTTATTCAACTGGGAATAAAAAATAGGAAAAACATTTCCTCTATGCAAACAATCGGAAATTGCTTCTAAAAAAGGGAAAAAATTTTAAAAAACAAAAACCTATCCTCTTAGTAACCAATCAAAAATTATACTAAGACCAACCCAAACCCAGAATATGGACAGTTCTGGAAATTGTTGTAATCTCACAACATGCACAAAACAACCAACCCCCCATAAGGAAACATTTACGTACGCCGATTACGTGAAAAACAGATTATTTCATATAAACCTAGAGAATAAAATCTAGAGAAGAAGAAAACCAGAAAATATGAGAAAATAAAATCTTAAATCTAGAGAATAAAATACAGAATAAATACTTATGAATGTCGTCGTTGTGGGAGGAGGAACTGTATTGGGAGAGAAAGTGGACATACTTCAATCTCAATAACAGAGGAGATAGGGGGAAAAGGTGCCTACGTGAAGTGCCTATTGGGAGAGAAAGGGGATGTACTTCGTCTCAATAGCAGAGGAGTTTTGGGGGGGGGGGGGGGGGGGGGGNGGGGGGGGTGGTGGGTGGGTGTGTGTCTACGTGAAGTGAAGTGCCTATTGGGTGTATGCAGGTATATAAGTGATTTTCATAAAGTACCTACATGACACATGATTATTGATCTGCTGTAAAAATGAATAATCTGCTGTAAAAATGAGTTTTGTAGACGACCAGCCCGTAGCTTTTATATGCAGTAGTAGCATTTAAAAAGGGAAAAAGTTAAAGTTGCTTGTCATGCACAGAGCGATTCCTGAAAAGTTAAAAGACACTTTCACTTGCAAAAATAAAAGACAAGTTCCACGTACTCAAAAGTAAAAGAAGAAAAAATAACCAAAAGAAAGAAAAAATAACCAAAAATAATCTGACATACAGTGCCTGGAGACGGTAGTCCACGCTATAACTAGCTAGCAGGTTAATAATTCATCCATATTATTCGGCTAAACGGTAAACCAAATTAAGCATTCAGTTCCAGATTAACGCTCTGAACCAACATTAAAGCAGGCTTATAACCTACATACATATATTAACGTACAACCGATTTTAAATAGATAAACCCAAAAGTTAAATCAAAATTATATATAATTTAATTCTGAGCTCGAGATCGCAGATTATTGAACTATTTTTCATCCCCTCATAGTTCATAATAGTTCTTTGTTTTCCTCCATTTTTGGGCAATAACTTTCATCCTCTTGGCCTCATCTAAAGTACTCATTACTTTGTTTATAGTTCTCATGACTTCCACTCGGGCACCCTTCCCTCCCCTCCCTGGCCTCGCCTACCGGTTTAATTCTATGATGAATTAATAATGTTACTTCCTATTCAGCAAAGTACCCCTCTGTTTATTACCAGAAACATATACACACACAAAGTACGGCAATTTAGATCTCTTTGAGATGGAAACCTACCTATATATAGCTAGGTTTTAGTAATTTAATTATAATGACCGATATATAAATTTTCTTCACTCATGGCTTCCAAATAATAATGACATAGATCACTATTCAATTTAGGTCCAAAACAGTCAGATATATAAGCAGCTAACGCATATATAATCATGCCATGCATGCAAGGCCCTTCGACTCCTTTTATTTTGAAAACAGCTATAATTCACAACATGTTTAGTCTGTGTAAAAAACAGATCAAGCCGGTCGCACAAAACGGATATACATACATGATGCATACTTAATGTATCTTGGTAAAACCAATAATTAAACATGTGCATGCCATGCATATATAAATATATGCTTAATTTGGGTACTAAATTGTTTGGTTTCACTTTATCGCAAGCCATATATAGTAGTACACCACCATATTCGGTACTGTATTTAGTATATACTTCTTGGTTTGCCGGCCTTAAAAGAGTACTGACGAGTATGATCTAGTCCTTTCAGCAGTCTTTTTTAATATCACAAGTAAAGATACGGTGACTCTGGCTAGTTGATGATGGAACTGATGAATTCCAGGCTGTGTTTGGTTCATCGTCTTCATCATCAGCAGTACTGTCCACGACTGCCTTAGTTTCCATGCTTGCCGCGCCTTCCTTGAACGCAGCTTGCGGTAATTTGTACCACTAGCACCAGCCTTACCGGCCTTTCGATTTGTTAGGAACTGAGGGTTGGCCTTCGACGTACGCTTTTTATCCACCAATGGGATCCTGCTTTCTGGACTGGCTTCTTGCAGAGTTGCTAAGATCAAGAGGAATGCAACAAAGAGAACGACTAAGCTGGTCTTCATGATCGATCAATCTGTCTTTCAAACCCGCCTGAAAAATAATTAAGCAGGTGCATGCGCTAATAAGATCATTATTGTTTTACAAAACTAAATTATGATCATGAACTTAATTAGAACGGAACTACATATATATTTACAATTTTACATGCATACCTGCAGCTTTTTTGCTTGCTAGAAGATGTTCGAGGAGTAATGAAGGAGTGCGCGGGCTGGCAAAGGTTATATATAGGCAACTGATCGAGCCCCGGCCAGATGATAGTTGTGTGCAGGATAGAAAAATATCGATCGAAGCATGCGCTAAAAAAGAAAATTAGGGTGCGGTGGGGGTATCACAATCGCGACCCCATTTGGGGGAGTTGCTGTGGCCACCAAAGAAGTAATTATGGTTAAAATTGATAGTTTAACATTTTATTGTCAGTATTCCATGGTTTAATAATTCGTGATGGATCGTGCTTCATTGTGTGATACGTATCAAGATCATGTATACGCTTTTATAAAGTGAGTAATCTCAAAATTTCTCACCTCCAATAATTATGAGCACATTTTGATTATCGCTAAATAATTAGAACTTGTTGATTAGTTGACCTAAATAGATATGAGCTGATATTCGGCCACCAGCTTTAAGGAAAAATCATCCCTAACCTTTGCCTCCTGGGTGTGGCGAAGTTCATCAAGATGATGAACGACTTCGTCTTGAAGGATTTCAAGGTCGCCTTCCAAAGCGTGGGAACAACCAAACACCTGCTCCAACCGCACCTCCATCTCTGCCCTGTCATCCTTCCACCTCTCAAATTTTGCCCTGGAAGTCCAGATAGATATCGTGCATCGTGCGAGAGAGAGAGAGAGGAGAGGAGAGAACGAGAGCAAGAGAGACTGAGAGAGGCACAAGAGACAAAGAGAGTGACAATTGAGAGAGAGAGAGAGAGAGAAGAAGAAGGAGGAGGAGGAGGAGGAGGAGGAGGAGGGGGGGTGGGAAACTTAAGACTCTTAATAAAAAAGACGCCGTTTTGTCCATTTCATTTATGAAGGGATTTATATATATATATATAAATGCTATGCTGAGCGGGGTGAGGAAAATACGGAGCGGGGCTTAGCCCCCTCCGTCCCCTGCCTCTGCTGGAGACGTCTTATGCTAGTAGGGTCCCTCGCCCGCCACACCACTGCTAGAATAAACATATAAGCATCACGTGAAAGTAATCTAGTCGTAGTACTTATTCAAAATTTCTCCACGGCTATATATATGGGTACCAAGTAACCCTAAAATACATCTAATAAGATACTTGAGTTATTATATACTATATTTTGCAAACTCATGCATCGAAGTGATTGCAGGTGTCCAACATCGTCAACCTTTGATATTTGCAGGTAAGCGATTACGTTCGGTGGTAGGACACATCTGTTATAGTGGAGATTGAATCTATTTAATTAGCAAAATCATATAAATATATATATATATATATATATATATATATATATATATATATATGTATATGTATAGCTCAATGGATTATATTAGGAATTTGGAAAAGGTTTGAAAAGTGAAAATGGGATCTGAACAAAATAGAGGTAGATATATATATTAAGAGACGAACAAGGTGGGGTGATAAAAACCCGCTACTTTGGAATGGTGCACTTGCCATATTTTGGGCTTGTTATTAGGACATGAAGCTGTGTCCATGTCCACAATTGATCAGAGTACAATTTCTCTGGAGAAGAAGATTGATGCAATTAACCGTGGACTTTGGTTTAAGAGTTGGTCCCGGCTTCTCCAAATTGCAATTCTGTGGGTCTTTTTGAAATGCAACACACAAACGGCCAAACGCGGCAGCGGCAAGAGAGACCTTAGCGACAGGGGTGAAGTTTTGATCAATGATATAGATTTTGTTTTAATTTGTTTTGATAAATAATATTTTTTTAACGGGCAACCACTGACATGATCATGAAGAAAGATAAATATATATACTCTCAATTTCACTTGCAATGAGAGTAATAAGATCAGTATCAATCTAATGAAATATATCATGAAGCATAGTTGCCACTACGTACACAAAATCTTAGTTTTTGCTACAATAATAATACTTTAATTAACTAATTGAATTCTGTCACAGAAATAAAGGTTCTCAGTGAATTGACATTTCCTATTTGCAGTGCTGAGAACACTATATTGCTTCCCTAAAAAGGCAATCGAGTGGATGGAGGCTAGTATATCCACAATCAAGCTCTGATCCATCAATGGCAATCATGAGGAACTCAATGGCCATTTCCAGGGAAGAGGCTAGAGTGAGATCCCTTATATATCATCCTACTGTTTTGTCTTGGCCATGTCTAGTTGCGTGGAACGAGCCAGCTAGTGGATACGTGAAGCTGAATGTGGATGGGAGTTGTAAGGGTAATTCGGGTTCTTCTGGGGGAGGAGGTGTGATCTGGGATGATTTTGGTAATATTTAAGGTGCTTTCTCCACTTGTTTTGGGCGGGGAACGAATAATGAGGCTGAACTTCGTGCATTACATGCGGGGGTGGTGTTTTGTAAAGAGTTGGGTTTTTTTTTTTTTTTTTAATCTAGAAATTGAGTGTGAATCTAGAATAATAGTTGACTGGATCCTCTCAAAAAAATTGTATGGTTTGGTATCTTTGAGAGTTTTGGGAGGAGAGGATTAAAGCGCTTTAGGGTTTACACTTTATTATTCGACATCAATAACGGGAAGCAAATCAAGTTGTAGATTTTTTGGCTCGGCAAGGTGAAGTAGGTTTGACGTGCAATATGAGGAGGGCGGGCTACTCCCTCGGGATGCCAGGGTATCCTTCGAACTAATAAGCTTGGCCTCCCCAGCGATAAACCTTAATTGGTGTGGTTTATTGTCGTTTGTTAACTAGACCTGTTTAGTTTTGATCTTGGCTAGGCATATTTAGTCTTTTTTTCTAGGCATGTTTAGTTGTTTTGGTCTGGTTTGTTTTCTTTGGATTTAGGTTGAGTTGGTTAGACTTGTAACCATGGTTTTCCTTCACCATAAGTGAGTGTTTTTTAATAAAATTAGGAAGGGGTCACTCTTGGACAGGTGGCCCTGACTCTTCTTAAAAAAAATGTTGATTTTTTGCAATTCAAGCTTAACGGGCAGATTAGTGTTATGGTTGTTAGTAGTTGACTATCAATGGAGTAGTAGTATTATGGTTGTTAGTAGTTGTTTTTTAGTGAAGCAATGATGTTGCTGGGTGATGTTATAATTGTTCTTACTGGGTTGATAGTAATGTGAATAAAGTTGTCTTGTAGTGAACTTGGGTGCTTTGTATTGTTGCATTTAAGCATTCGGTTGCTATCCATTGAGAAAAAAATTAACAATGAATCTGAAAATATTGATCCTAAAACTCATTTGATATACAAGAATAGTTGTACCTCATATACCTATGACTTTTGTATATTGTCTAGCTTAGTCTTTCATGTTTTATTGTTTCACATTTGAGATACAAGTATTGTTTAACTGTCAACCTTTTTTAAGTGTACATGATTTAAATTTACTAGTGGTGAGATAATCAGTTTTAATATTTCCTATTATCTGGGTTTCTAAAACATCATTATGTGAACTCAGTTGAAATAGCATGATGGATAAAGAGAAAGATTTGGTTGCTATCCATTGAGAAAAAAATTAACAATGAATTTGAAAATATTGATCCTAAAACTCATTTGATATACAAGAATAGTTGTACCTCATATACCTATGACTTTTGTATATTGTCTAGCTTAGTCTTTCACGTTTTATTGTTTCACATTTGAGATACAAGTATTGTTTAATTGTCAACCTTTTTTAAGTGTACATGATTTAAATTTACTAGTGGTGAGATAATTAGTTTTAATATTTCCTATTATCTGGGTTTCTAAAACATCATTATGTGAACTCAGTTGAAATAGCATGATGGATAAAGAGAAAGATGAAAGGCCACCCAGGCCTTCGACATCGATCCCACCGACATAGGTATGATATACATTGGTCATTTAGAAATGTCGATGTGTTTGATATTTTCAATTAGTTAATGTAATTTTAATTGTGTATTATAGGGATATTGTGGTCTAGGAAATTTGTACTACCTACCATTTATATATACGTATGCATGGGATAGCCAAGTATATTTCCTTATAAGCCTTTTATTTTTTTTTTTAAATTCGGACGTGCATTTGAGTTATTCTAACCCTGTGCCTAATTACAGCCCCCATCAATGCCACCTTTTTGACCAATGATGCTCTACCCTCAGTCGAGTAATGCGGAGGAGTCAGGGTGTGTTCAACATATTATCTAGGTAGATTCCTTTCAAACTTTCAAAATATATTTTTTTTCTTACATGCATTTGGCCCGTTGTAACACCATATCAAATTATAGCTCCCATCAATAATCTACCCTCCATCGAGTAATGTGGAAGAGTCGGGACGAGTTCAACATATTATCCAGGTAGATTCCTTCAGAACTTTCAAAATATTTTTTTTCTTATATGCATTTTGCCTATCGTAACACCGTATCAAATTACAGTCCCATCGATACTCTACCCTCCATTGAGTAATGTGGAAGAGTCGGAACAAGTTCAATATATTATCCAAGTAAATTCCTTTCGAACTTTCAAAATATTTTTTTTTTCTTACATGCATTTGGCTCATTCTAACACCGTATCAAATTACAAACCCCATCAATGCCACCTTTTGGACCATCGATGCTTTACCCTCCATCGAGTAATGCGGAGGAGTTGGGGTGAGTGAAACAACATATTATCCAGGTAGATTCATTTCTAACAACTGCCATATTTTTGTATTCGAGCTATGCTAGCACCCTAATTATAGTCCCCATCAATGTCATACCCTCCGTCGAGTAGTCCAAAGGAGTTCAGAAGATCTAGAATGACCCTCAAACTAGCAAGTGAATGATCAACTGTGCCATTTAGATCTGAAACTGAAAAAATTTTGGGAGGTACATCACACATGACTGATCAAACCTGTCATATGAGTAACGATATTAGATTTTTAACCCGATGAGTAAACAACCAGTATATATATATAATATAAATGCTAATCCAAATTAGGCATTTTAATTTTTAGAAAATTTATCAGACATAAATAAATAGGGAGCGACCGAGGGGACTAATGAAGTATCAGATGATGAAGGAGTTGAGGAACCAAAATCTGGTATGGAGTTTGCCACTTATAAATAGCGTATGGCCTATTACAAGTGATATGCCAAGAAATAAGGTCTTGGTGTTATAACACAAAGGACAAAGAGAGAGGCAGATGTGAGTGTGAAGTATCTGACAATTGGGTGTGCAGGGGGTGGCAAATATCATCCTAATCATGATAATATCTCAAGGCCAAGATCAACAAGGCAATGATAAATGCTCATTTGGTGAAGGGTGTATGGTTGGTGACCACTGTTGAGATTGCCCGTAATCATAATACCGTTAGCCCACAGAAGTCTAGGTTTTTTAGATCGCACAAATGTTTGGATGAATACAGTCAAAGAATGCTAGATTTGAATGACAGAGCAGGTATTCGAATGAATAAGAACTTCAGAGCACTTGTTGTTGATGCAGAGGGTTTGAGAATCTTGATTTCCATGAGAATGACTGTTAGAATTTTATTGACAAAGTTAGACAGTTAAGCTTAGGTAAAGGAGAAGTTGATGCACTTACTGACTATTTTAAGAGGATGAGGTTGATGAATGATGGCTTTGTTTTTGCTGTGGATGTGGATGAAGACTTGAGAATAAGAAATGTGTTCTGGTCTAATGCACGGAGTTGAGCTATGTATGAGTATTTTGAAGATGTTATCACCTTTGATATGACATACCTAACAAATAGATACGGTATACCTTTTGCTCCCTTTGGTCAACCATCATGGGTAGTCTATATTGTTTGGTTGTTTTGCAAATGGTTTCAATGCATGGATGATTGAGCTCCAAAAGCGATCATAATAGACCAAGACCGAGTGATTAAGTTTACTATTGCATTGGTATTCCAAGACACTCGCCATAGATATTGTCTATGGCATATACCACGGAAACTTCTCACGAAATTGGGATCCCACTCCTGTGATACCCCGTTTTTACGTGTATTTTCACTGAATGAATATTTTAATTTAATTAAAATAATGGTTCTTGTATTTTAAATTATCGAATTTTAATTGGATTTTAGTTGTTGTTTGAGTTTAAATTGCTGTTTAATTTATTTTGGCTTGTCTTTGGATTTAAAATTAAGTTGTTAGTTTTTATTAGTTATTTATTATATTTTAGCTTTATGTTGTGTTTAAATTATTTTCTTGGTTTTATTGCTTTTAAAATTGTTTTCGTTGGATCAGTTTTTGGACTCCAGAGGTGAGGATTTGATCTCATTTCTTTTCCTCCATCTTTTCATTTCTCTTTTTCTTTTTCTTCTTTCTTGTTTTTCTTCTTCTTTTCTTTCTTTTCTTCCTTTCTCTCCCGATTTCCCTTTGCGCCTTCGAACCTCTCTCTCTCTCTTCCCATTTCCGTCAAGTTTCGTCTTCAGCCAGGACCCGCTGCCACCGGCCGCCATGTGACACACCACCCCCACCAATCTCTTCCCCTCCCACCAGTGAACCACCCCACCAAGTTTCATCACCAACCGCGCTGCCGTTTGGTTGAAATAGCCACTCCAAGCCGAACGACTTTTGCACTGATCTGCCGCCGTCGCTCCACCTTCGGCCACCACCTCTTCACCACTTCATCACTGACTCATTGCCGTCCTAAACCACCCATTTCCGGCTCTGATCTGTGGCCGGAATAGCCCCCATGAGCTAACTCTCCGATTTGGGTATTTTGGCCTCCTACCGCCGTTTTCGCCGCCACCCATGGCCAACCTTCACTTCCACTAGTTTCATAAACACCTCTAAGCCATTCCCTATCAATCCCAAGTCTTAATTTGTCCCCAATCAAAAGTGGGTATTTACGGCCAGCGTGTTTTTACGCTGTTACGTTGCTTTCTCTTAGTCGTTTGCTGCTCGTTGATCCTTCGAAAATTATCATATAGCGCTGCAAGTATTTCCAAACTTCATTTTAGATTTAAATATATTATTGCTTTTACAATAAATATTTGTGGCTGGTTGGTTATTTTGGACTGAGTCCGAGGAGTCGGGGGTCAGATGAATTTGAGGACGGAGTTGATTGTTTATTTGTTATGGATGTATGGGAATTGTTGGTTAATTGGTGTCGTATCATTTGCGTTGCATTGTGCACGCATATGCATGTGTTAAATATTGAAAACTGGATTTTCAAACGAGAAATATTTTTTGGTATATGTGAATTATTGGATTGATTGGTTTGAGTCAGAGGCACGTTTAGGGATGGTGGTAGAGTCCCGCCTGTGATTCCTGCCTACGGTGCACGCGTACGGATGGTGGTGAGCAGGGATGGTGGTAGAGTCCTGCCTGTGATTCCCCGCCTACAGTGCTCTGATGGTTTGGTTAATGGGCAATTTTATGGGAAAATGACGAGATTAGTTTTTGGGCCATTATCTGGGATAATGGCGAGGATATGTTTAAAGGATATAATTTGGGCCAAAATGGAATTTTGTCGTACGTGGTAAAATGTGGTTTTTGAGACATGTGTATTGGGCATCTTTTCATGCATATTGTTGTGGCTTTAATATATTTTTATCTTATGGTGTTTGGATTATTACTTACTTGCGGTACCATTTTTAGTACCGTAGACTTTAATGTGTTATCTATTTGGATTTGAGATTATGTCGAACATGTAATATTTTATTACGCGTGTTTTAACTGGTTTGTAATTAAACAAAAATTCTGGTACTTAGTTATATGACTTTATTATCCACTACATGGTTTTATTCTGTACACATGTTGCATGTACACATATTTGGCACTAGGCGATGGGATGTGTGACCCGTGTTGTCATCATCCTGACACCTCGATTTCCACATGTCCGTACGTGGGAGTTGGGGGCGTCACAGATGATATCAGAGCAGTTCGGCTCTGGGTAAAACCACGTGTCCCTTAGGTGGAGTACTAGAAAGTTTTGAAAGTTGTGATTTAAAATTTTATTTTATTTGAAGCTTTGTTTTGATTTTATTTGAGCTAGCTTGATTTTAATGTATTTATTTATTTACTCGTTTTATTTTATGCTTTTTATTTTATCGTTATTTGGTTTTGGTTTTGTGTTATTTGTTTTGTCCGATATTTAAACGGGGTCAAAGGTAGCGTTATGACAGGAAGATGGTAAGACCAAGAAGGCCTTCTGAGGAACCTTAGGATGATTTATCGAGAGGCGATGGAAATTAAATCGATTGACTGAATATCTGCAGTGAGGGGAACAGAGTAGAGCGGTGCAAGCTGGATGCACCTATGAGCGCTTCTTAGCGCATAGAACCCTTGCTTTTAAGGGAGAAGAGGATCCACTTCGAGCTGGAAAGTGGATTAGAGATTTGGAAAAGACGTTTGAAGTCTGTGGTTGCACTGAGGCGCAACAAGTG
Source organism: Carya cathayensis (assembly GCA_011037825.1). Classification (NCBI taxonomy): domain Eukaryota; kingdom Viridiplantae; phylum Streptophyta; class Magnoliopsida; order Fagales; family Juglandaceae; genus Carya; species Carya cathayensis. Next base: position 1,626,887 of record QGSO01000253.1, on the reverse strand, counting down.
CTCTATGCAAGTTATTTATTACAAGGTACTGCTTCTGAATGGTGGGAGACAAAAAGAGAAATGTTAGTGTTGGAGTTGGGGTCCTTTGTCGCTGTGACTTGGCAGCACTTTAAAAAGGAATTTAATGATCGTTTCTTTCTCGCTTCTGTGAGGCGGCAAAAAGCAAGAGAATTTTCTAGCTTGGTCCAAGGAAGCATGACCGTAGAACAGTATGCTCGGAGATTTGTAGAGCTTGGGTGATTTGCTTCTCATCTCATCACCATGAAGGAGATGCAGGCCGAGCGTTTCCAGGAGGGTCTGCGACTAGACATACGCAGAATGGTAGTTTGCCACCGGATTACCATTTTTTAGGAATTAGTTGATTTGGCCACTCTTGCAGAGCGTGAGATTAGTTTGAGCGTGGGCTCCCCTCCAGGTAAGAAGAGGCTAAATGTTGATGATGAAGGAAGCAGTTCTAGGTCACCACAAAAGTTCATACAGAGGACAGGAATCCGATCGTTGACAGCCTCCGGTGTGCGTATGGGAGGCCGAGTTCCAGTTTGTGGCAGATGTAATAGAGCTCACGGAGGCGAGTGTCATTTGGGTAGGAACCAATGTTTCGAATGCGGTCAGACGGGGCACTTTGCTCGTGAGTGCCCTAGTTCGGGCTCGGATGTACGCAGTGACTCCTGGTACCGTTGGAGGTGAGGTTCTGGAGGCTCAGGATGCTGGAGTCATGGCAGGTATGGGTCTAACCTAATCTTTCATGATGAATGCCTTGTGTGGTTTGTTTTTATATTATCGAGGCTGGAAGGAAGGGCATGATCTGGGTGAGCTCTTAGGGAAGTAGGATAATTCAGTTCTTTGGTTCCGTGGAGTTTATGAAATGGTCTATAACGTAGTAGGTTGTAAGATCAACAAATTTCAAGGATAGATTTTATGGAATTTCAACAAAGTTTTAAGGTTTCACAGATTTTAGGAAATGATTGGTTATTATTTAAAATTTTAGATTTTAAGGGTTTCGGGAGTCGATTGTTTTGTTATTGGATATAAGTTCATTGACCTAACGGATTTTGGAAAAGGAATTTGGCTTAATTTAAGGTTATGAGATTGCAGATTTGAAGGACTGATTCATAATGAGATTGAAGTTTTAATTTCGTAGGATTGGTGTACTAGTATGAATTATTTTGGAGATTGATTAGGCTGTAACTATTGAATGGGATTGAACAAATTTGAATGATGGATATAGGAATTATCAATGAGAATATTTCTTTGGGGGATTAAAGGTAATGACCTAATTTATATATTTTTAGGATTGAAGATGTTGATCTAGTTCATGTGTTTGTCTAAGAATTGAAAATATCAATCTATTTTGAAAAATAATTGTTATAGCTCGAGGTTATACTGACAGGTTTTAGGTTGATTCATATCGAGTTTAGGGATATTAGATGGTGCGAAATTAGGAGATGATTTTTTTTTTTTGTTAATCTTGAGGACATAGATCTAGATGATGAATATGGTAGGAATGAATCACTTGCAAGTTGGAGAAGTATTGGCTTTGTCTAAGGACATGTAATAGTTGTGAGTGTATGGACTTGGAGAATGCAAAGTTCTTTTTTAATTTTTTTGGCTTGGAAGAAGTGGTTTGATAGGTATTAATTTATGAGGACATAGTCTTTTTGCATTTTGGTGAGTTATTAGAGTGCGCGCGGAAGCATGATTTTTGGAGATAATTAGGTATTCAAATTTTGTGCTGATTTTGGGAAATTAGTGGTGACTTGAAGTTTTAGTAAGAAGCTAATCATTTGGTTGTACAAATTATGCTGATTGATGGTTTATTTTGGAAGTGACTATTAGGTTACCAAGATATAGTATACAATGAAGGTTTGGAGGTTATAGCACAGGAATTGATTGAAGTTAACACAGTTTATTGTGGAAAGATACTAATTGTTGGAATTTACTTGGGTGCGGTTTTGAAGTTCTTGTGGATATGGTGATTTCGGTTTACGTGGCCGCTTTAAGAGTTCTAGACGTGATGCGTCTCTAGGAGATTAGTGCGAATATGATGGAGTTGCTTATAAGAGTATATTTGGGAAGAAGATTCCTCATGCTTGTTTGGAAATGGTTGATTGTATGATTTTCTCAAGTATACTCTAAGTGTTATCTTGTATCCTGCTTAGCGCCGATATTTGACCTTACAAATTTCGAGGACAAAATTTATTTTAAGGGGGGAGGATGTGATACCCCGTTTTTACGTGTATTTTCATTGAAGGAATATTTTAATTTAATTAAAATAATGGTTCTTGTATTTTAAATTATCGGATTTTAATTGGATTTTAGTTGTTGTTTGAGTTTAAATTGCTGTTTAATTTATTTTGGCTTGTCTTTGGATTTAAAATTAAGTTGTTAGTTTTTATTAGTTATTTATTATATTTTAGGTTTATGTTGTGTTTAAATTATTTTCTTGGTTTTATTGCTTTTAAAATTGTTTTCGTTGGATCAGTTTTTGGACTCCAGAGGTGAGGATTGGACCTCATTTCTTTTCCTCCATCTTTTCTTTTCTCTTTTTCTTTTTCTTCTTCTTTTCTTTCTTTTCTTCCTTTCTCTCCGGATTTCCCTCTTCGCGTTAGAACCTCTCTCTCTCTCTTCCCATTTCCGTCTGGTTTCGTCTTCAGCCTAGACCCGCCGCCGCTGGCCGCCGTGTGGCACACCACCCCCACCAATCTCTTCCCCTCCCACTGGTGAACCACCCCCACCAAATTTCATCACCAACCGCGCCACCGTTTGGCCAAAATAGCCACTCCAAGCCGAACGGCTTTTGCACTAATCTGCCGCCGTCGCTCCACCTCCGGCCATCACCTCTTCACCACTTCATCATCGACTCCTTGCCATCCTAAACCACCCATTTCCGGCTCCGATCTGTCACCGGAACAGTCCCCACGAGTTAACTCTCCTATTTGGGTATTTCGGCCTCCTACCGCCGTTTTCACCGCCACCCACGGCCAACCTTCACTTCCACTGGCTTCATAAACACCTCTAAGCCATTCTCTATCAATTCCAAGTCTTAGTTTGTTCCTAATCAAAAGTGGGTATTTTACAACCCACGGCCAGAGTGTTTTTACACTGTTACATCTCTTTCTCTTCGTCGTTTGCTGCTCGTTGATCATTTGAAAATTATCATATAGCGCTGTAAGTATTTTCCAAACTTCATTTTGGATTTAAATATATTACTGCTTTTACAATAAATATTTGTGACTGGTTGGTTATTCCAGACTGAGTCCGAGAAGTCGTGGGTCGGATGGATTTGAGGACGGAGTTGATTGTTTATTTGTTATGGATGCTTGAGAATTGTTGGTTAATTGGTGTCGTATCATTTGCATTGCATTGTGCACGCATATGCATGTGTTAAATATTGAAAACTGGATTTTCCAGCGAGAAATGTTTTTTTGTATATGTGAATGATTGGATTGATTGGTTTGAGTCAGAGGCACGTGTAGGGATGGTGGTAAGCAGGGATGGTGGTAGAGTCCCACCTGTGATTCCCGCCTACGGAGCACGCGTACGGATGGTGGTGAGCAGGGATGGTGGTAGAGTCCCGCCTGCGATTCCCGCCTACAGTGCTCTGATGGTTTCGTTAATGGGCCATTTTCTAGAAAAATGGCGAGATTGGTTTTTGGGCCATTATCTGGGATAATGGCGAGGATATGTTTAAAGGATATATTTTGGGCCGAAATGGAATTTTGTCGTGCGTGGTAAAATGTGGTTTTTGAGACATGTGCATTGAGCATCTTTTCATGCATATTGTTGTGGCTTTAATATATTTCTATCTTATGGTGTTTGGATTATTACTTACCTGCGGCACCATTTTTGGTACCGTAGACTTTGATGCAGAGGTTGAGGAGGAGGAGGAGGCTGAGCCCGAGGAGGCGGCTCCGCCATAGTTGTGACTTGGAGTTGCTTATCTTTGAATATTATCTGTATTTGTTTTTATGTTATCTATTTGGATTTGAGATTATGTCGAACATGTAATATTTTATTAAATAAAAATTCTGGTACTTAGTTATATGACTTTATTATCCGCTGCGTGGTTTTATTCTGTACACATGTTGCATGTACACACACTTGGCACTAGGCGATGGGATGTGTGACCTGTGTTGTCATCATCCCGACGCCTCGATTTCCACGTGTCCGTACGTGGGAGTTGGGGGCGTCACAACTCCCAATTCAATAACTAGTTGAAGACTTCTACTCTTATTCCCTATATAATTCAAAGACATGCGCAAAATTTGAGGATAAGTGGGGGCAACTAATTCAGAAGTATGACATTGGTGATAATACATGTCTATAAGGGTTGTACAACAAGAGGTCGTTCTGGATACCAACTCACTTGAATGGTATATTTTGGGCTGGCATGAGCACTACACAACAGTCTGATAGCATGAATGCAAAGTATAAAGAGGTTCAAAAAGAGTTGTTAGGGATGATGTGTTGTAATTGCATATTTGTCAGCAAGCAAGGTTGCATTTCCACATTCGATGTTTTGGATGAAATTACCATTGATGATGACCATGTCAAAATCTTCAAGTACTTAATTTATTATAATAAGGAGGAGTGTGAATTGAAACGCACGTGCGCATTATTTGAGATGAGGGTAATCCTTTGTAGGCATGCATTGAAAGTTTGTTAGGTGAAGAAGATTCATGTGTTACTAGAGAAGTACGTCTCAGATCGATGGCGGAAGGATTAAACAGGAGATACATAGTGGTCAAAAGTAGCTACGCTGACATGTGAAAATATACAAATGCACGGAGGTATGAGCTTGTGGTGAAACGATGGCTTAAATTAGCAACCCATGTATCCCAGCATGATAACCATGTCAATGCATTCATATGACATTTGGATGAGCTTGAGAATAATTTTAAAGGATTGCCACTTGAGTCTGGTTCAACCAAGGTTAGAGAAAACATGGCCGCGGATAAGGGTAAGAAAATATTAAGCCCATACGTTGTCCAAGGAAAAGGGAGGCCTCCATCGAAAATGAAGGTTCCGACTATGGAGAAGGCTACGACCAAAAGAAGAAAGAAATAGGTAGTAAGTTTTTTTCATATTAATTATATATTTATTGAACTGCATGCATATTTCTTTCTAACAGATGTGTATGTTTTTGTTTGAAATTTAGACTTACAAAAAAATATTTGATGATGAATCACATCATGGTGAGGTATTGGAAACTCAACTTGGTGCTAACATGGATCAACTTGATTCTAACATTGATGATTTTGTTGTTAAAACACAGTGTAGTACTGTCACACAACCAACACCATTGGGCAATGAGGAGGCCGCGATTATAACTGGGTGTGAGCCTCTTTAATGTAAAGAGTTGTTGGGTTTGTAAAGAATGTTGTTTGCAAGGTGTAGCTTGTTGTATTTTGGGTTTCATGATGAAATATGTTGTAAAGGAAAGCTATCATGCATTTTTGGAAAGATTTGTTCTGCTTGTGGTGTATTATTTTGTATGAAATCAGGTATTACATATTTTGGATAGATTTCTTCTACTTGTTATTTGTTGATCTACTTTATGAAAATATGCGTAGACTTGTGATGCCTATTAAACACTGGACATATTTTCTTCACTGCTTAGGTTTTGAAACTGGATAGATTTTTTTCCTAGTAAAACTTGACAGATTGTTTTCATTGCTTAGGTACTGAAACTGGACAAATTTTTGTTCCAGTAAAACTGGACAGATTTTTTTCATTGCTTAGGTTCTGATATCATGTTTGACTTATGTTATCAGTAATGTATATCAAGCACATTTAAATTTACAATACCATTCTCACAAATAGAAAAAAGTTGACATCTAGTACCATATGCAAATCATTCCACAATTTCAAAATATTCATAGAGAATTATGCAATTACAATAACGGTCGAAGGATACATCTACAATTGACGGTTACATGATACATCTATCATCTAAACAAACCAAAAACTATTACAATAGAACACACCCAATACAGATACAATAATATATGTGCACATCTATTCTCTACGACCTGCCTTCGAACTTCATCCTCTTGCTTGTGCAGATCATTCTCTCTCTGCATTAGTTTATCTTCTTTTCTCGAGACCTCATACCTGCACAACAATAAATCATCCTCTCTCTTTCGAAGTGCATTCTCTCTTATTATAAATTTCTCTTCTATCAACTGAAGTATAATGGCCCATATGAAGAATTGACAAATTGCTTCTCTCTGCATACAATGAAAGAATTTCAAACATTAAAATATGACAAACATATAATGCAATAAGAATTTTTATGGGGTAGTTGAGTGCATGTGAAAGAAGACACTTGCATTGTAGAGACCTCAAGTGTGCTATATGGGTCTATTCTAAGCAAAGTATGTTTTGCCAAAATGGGTTTCATGAAAAGTGAATCTTACTTTCTTTTGGAACCTCATGCAATTAAGACTGGCTCTAAAACTTCACTTCTTTTAAAAACTTGAAATTTCCCCCAAAGTTTTCATAGCTTTAAAGATGTATGAATAAGACAAACGTGAAAAAATTCCTTTGATTAAGGTAATGGAATTCTATCATATGCAAATTTGGTCATTTGGAATTTGGAGTTGCGTTTCAAACTTTCTCTATCATATAGATTCACAATTGTGAGCTAATTTTGAGCTCTTGGTGATGTGTAAAGACTTCCATTCCATGGGGAGTATCGCTAATGTAGTGATAAACTCATACGGAGAGATTTGTTTATAGAAATGTGAGTAAAAAAAATTTTAGATGTAATTTAATATAATAAGGTGCACAAACATATATCTAAGCTTTTGGGTGGGTATGGTATTCAAATATTTTACATTATGTTAAAACTGGAAGACTCCCCTGGTATTCATTTTGCTAACCATATAACTCAACAGCCATGTTTGAAACACTAGATTCTTCTGTAAGGATGTTCCAATGTATAAAAATAGTGATGACCTGCTTTTGCACGTTAAGAATTCGGTTTTCTCTTACATTTTTGTGTGCTCATCTGTCTGTGGCTAACAGGATAGTAAGCATTTCTCTTTTTGTGTTAAGTACTTGAATCCTAATCCTTGTGTTACTTTGTAGTTTGCTGAACACTTGAACTCGCACTCTTCCTTGAACTGGCACTCTCCTGCAATTCATGTAGGTATGCATTTTAGTTCTACCACATTGGACAACTTTGTAGCTATTATTATTATTTTTTTTTATTTTTTTTTACATCTATTAGTATTATTATGAAACAGGGAAGGTTTCTATGATGGTAGAATAGACAGTTTTTTAGTTTTTTCTTTTCTTTTTCTATTGCTAATTTGAACCATTGAGGATGATATAAGCATTGTTGTGATAAAAAGGAATGATAATGCAGAATTTTGTACTTTTAGTTGGTGAATGTGAAGAGATTCCAAGCTTCCAATTGTCAACCAGGGGCATACTTAAGTAGGAGAAGATAAATATATGAAATAAACTTTAGATTAGCGCTGGTGTTTGCTACACTCTCCATTCATGGAAAAATGGTGTCAGAGGTAAGAGGTAATTCCACATTCTTAACAAGCATGCCTTCATGTCATGGGGAGAAGATTCTATGTAGTTGAACACCAATTACCATGCATAATGCTTTTGGTTTCTAATCCTTTTAGTACTAATGCTCCACGGGTTTTCAAACTAGACCACAGACCGTGATTGGCACAACTTGTATGATTTACACAATGAATGAAATTCTAAAATTAACTGGGCACAACCAAAACAATCATTTAAACAACTGATGGGCACAACCAAAAAAATCCAAACATTCAACCAACGTACATCCAAATATTCAAAATGCAAGTGATTAAATCTTAAATGTTAACCACAACAGAGTGAATTGTCAAATATTCAAATTACTGTGATGTAGGGGACTTAGATATGAACGCAGGCACAGATATATGGTTGAGCAAAACCTGGACGCATTACTAGTCGTAGGTCTTTGAGTAATAGATCGGGATTAGAGAGAGAGGGCTACGGGAGGGAAGTGAGAGAGAAGTGAGGGTAAAAGGGTTACGAAAATGAGGAGAGGAGGGAAAGGAAGTGTGGCCTCAAGGGTGAGAGATGGGAGTGAGGGGGAAGAAATGGATCTGAGGCAAAAGAAAGATTAAGATGTGAGAATGAAGAAGAAGGGATCTGGGGAGAAGAAAGGATCTGCATGAGAAATGGGAGGAAAGGATCTGAGGGATAGAGCAATCTATGTGCGAACAGAAGGAAGGTAAAATGTAAGTGGCGACTAGTCGGGATTCACCACATCACGGTGTGTGGTGTTAGTAAAGGAACGGCCTAGGAGTAGATTTTTCCATAGGCTATATATATGCCATGGGTGCGACTGCATGACTGACTGAACACTATATATATGCATGCATGCTCCATGTCACTGTGTGTGGTGTTGCTAAAGGCACTATAAGAGAGACGGGTTTTTCCTATCAAAATTTTGCGACCTTTTGGTAGCAAAAACTCTTTTCTTTTGTAGTGAGAAATCGGCTTAGGAGTAGATTTTTTCATAGGCTATATATATATATATATATATATGTCATGGGTGCAACTGCGTGCACCGACCGAACACAACATGCATACATGGTCCAGCTAGCTATAGCCACCGATTTTAAGGGAATAAAAAGTTCTAAAGATACATGGGCCTTTTTTGGTTATGAAATTACCTCATTCTGATCAAATCCATCACTAAATCTTAGGCCTTTTTTGAAGCATTAATATATATATAATATTATGTATGTTTGTTTTAGTTTTTAGAATATATACGCGATGCGCCATTTGCATATTATATTCTATTAGACGTTGTTAGAATAAATAAATGTGTAAATTCTTAATTAATTAATTGCAAATTAATCTTTTTAGTAACTGGCGGCCGGGGCAAAATCAACACGAGCACGCAGTAGGCTCGATATCTGTCTCCGGGCCGGGCCCCCAACCCCCAAAACCTTCACTCATTAATATATAGTACTAGTACTGTCTCACTTAACGTTTTCCGACACGATTAGTACTGTATAGTAAACTCTTAACTAATGTGAGGATTCGATCCTTCAGGTAGTGAAAATCTCAGTTAATATTGTTTGTTATGATTTTTTTCCTTACTCCTGAAGGTTCCAAATAACGAGAGATATATATATATATATATATATAAACAAACTACAGGTGGTGAATGAATTAGGTCTAACAAGGTAGAATATTAGATGACCGATCGATCAGTCATATATATAATTAAGCAAACGCATAAACATGGTAACCATGCATCCATGTACGGTCCTTAGTTTTATTTAAGAACGATTATAATCCACAACATAGTTTGCCTGCAATTAAGCTGTCATGCATGCATGCGCGCAGTTGCACGAAACCACACACACATATGTATTACATAGGATTAAACTGATGATGATTAGTACTTGATATATCATCATCGATCTATCTTGGTGAAACTAAACATGTACGTGCCAATTATACATCATGAGATGCTTTGGCTAGTAGCCTAGTACGTACTATATAACATGTCAGGTTCCACTTTATTTATTGCAAGCCACCATATTTAATTGGCGTAATTATATACCTTATAATTAAGCTGATCGGTTGTCTCACAGGATAGCTTAATTAGTTTCGATCATCTTTTTTGCATGCACGATCAGTCTTGACTTGGTCCAGACATTTAAAGTCACGGTGAGTGGGTCTACCTTCGGAACTACTGCCAGTATTATTAAACGAACGATAAGCTGTGTTTTCTTCTTCTGTGTCATCATCACTAGTACTACTACTGTTGTCATCTGTCTTAGACGTTCCCACAGAACTTGGGGCGTCGTCCTTATTGGCAGCTACTGCTTGTACTTGTGATTCTGTGTCTGTGGCACGGGCAGCACCGGCTTTACCCTTTCGATCAGTTAGGAGATGACGCTTCAGCTCCGCTGGGAGACTTTCTGCATTGGCGCCTTCTTGCAGACTTGCTAAGATCAACAGAACTCCAACAAAGAGCACAGGTAGTAAAAGCCTCATGATGATGATCAATCTGTCGACCCAACCCTGAAAATTAAGAAATAACATTAGCGGGTCGATCAATCGTGTGTTAAGATAATTACTGTTTAATTACAAACTAAGTGATGAACTTCAATTAATTAGCACGGAAAATATATAGGGCTACAGTACCCATTGCATATACGTATACCTGCAGCTAGCCTTTTCGCTAGAAGATGTTTAATTAAGGAGCGATGAATTAAGGAATGGCTGGCATACGTGCAAATATATATACATATAATAGGCCGCGAATTCCCTTGCGCACGTTTTTCTAAGGCGTAGTTGCGGGAAAAAAAAAGAATATATATATATATAAATATTATAAGCACTAAATTAAAAGAAGAAAAAAATATGAAAGCACTAAAAAAAGGCTAGAGCGAGGGTGCAGTAGGGGGTACTGTGACTGTCGACACAATTGTGGCACCATTAATTTAGGATCAGATGCATGCAGTGGCCACCAAAGAAGTAATTATGATGAAAATTGATATTTATGACTTTCATTCATTTTCATATTCTATGTTTCAATAATTATATATGTCCATGGATCACGCTTCCACAGATATACTTTGAATTAATTGAATATGTAATTTCTCACTTCAAATAATTAGGGCCGGCTCTGTTTCATTCACTGAATGACGTCACATATGGGACCATATTGGACATTTATGCATGGATTTCGTATATGTAAATGTTATGGCAATACATTTATTTATATGTTGTTCTTACCCTTTTCTCATGTAACGATTGGATGATGAATATATAGATGATTATAGAATTATGAAGCTTAATGTACTGAGCTGGTGACCACATAACCAGCACGTGACTCGTAAGCTACATCAGATAAGGGTTAAGCTTGAGCCACAGGATCTCTACATGTAGAGGCATCTGTTTTACACTATATATATTTCGCTATAAGAAGTTCTGTAACACTAATTCATTTTGTATCATTTCAGTCGTTTCTGAGAAAGGTTGAGAGAGAGAGAACAGAGATGGCAGAATCTAGGGTTTCACTGTGAGGAGAAAATCTGTGCGATTTTCTGTAGTGAGATGAGGGTTTTGTACATACAAGTGATTCTGAAGCTTCTCTGTGAAGGACATTGATTATCAATAAAGCTCTGAGACCATTCTTGCCATGGACGTAGATCATTAGGGTCAAACCACGTAAATCGGTTGTGTTGTTTCTTTCCTTTCTTTATTTATGTTATTTCTTTGATTATTGATCTTACTATTGTTCTGGTTCTTGTTATTTCTTGTTATGTTTTGTGATTAGGGTTAGTCTGAATCTGTTTGGTTCTTTCCATGAATATTTCCATATCAATCTTTATCTTTTGAGTTCTGTATAAAAGAAGAACTTTAAAAAAATTCTTCACAAGTGGTATCTAGAGCCTAGGTTCATGGGGACCATGAGATTTGATATTGAAAAATTCACTAGGGAAAATGATTTCGGGCTATGGAGAATCAAGATGAGGGCATTGCTAGTCCAACATGGATTACAAGATGTCCTCTTTGGTGATAAAAGAAAAGGATCTTCCTTGAAAGAGGAAGACAAGGAGTTTGTCCATAAGGACATTCTCCAGAAAGCTCACAGTGCCCTAATCCTCTCTCTTGGGGATAATCTCCTGAGAGAGGTGGCTGGTGAGGACACTGCTGCTGGCCGGTTTGGGTGTTGAGAATTCTCAACACTCTCCACTACTATTCATTACTTTATTATTACTTTATTATTACTTTTCACATACTTTTTACTACTATTCATTACTTTTTACTACTATTCAATATTTTATTATTATTTTTTTACTACTATTCACAATATACGTCAACACTTCTCAACACTCAAACCCAACCTAAATCCTTAGTTAACAGACTTCACAAGAAAACTAAACTTTACACTTTCAAGATGACCCCTGGAACTCCAATAGGGCAGCATCTTGATGAGTTTAATAAAATCATCCTAGATCTAGTAAACATCAATATTAAGGTGCAGGATGAGGATCGAGCCATTCTCTTGATGAGTTCTCTGGACTCATCATACCAAAGCCTGAAAGAAACTATGATGTTTGGTAGAGACTCTCTTACACTAGATGAAATACAATCTGTACTTCACACTAGGGAACTACAAAACGGAGGAGATACTAAACAAAATCTTGGGGAAGGCTTGTCTGTTAGGGATAGAACAGAAAAGAGAGAAAAGAAGTGCAAGAATGAAGCCAAGAAATCTAGGTCTAAATAAAAGGGAAGACAGTTTAAATGTTTTCACTATCACAAGGAGTGACATTTCAAGAAAGATTGCCCTGATAGGAAAATAAACCTTGGGAATAAACCTAAAGAGGTAGGGGATGCTTCTGTGGTTTTAGAGGGGTATGAAAGTGCTGAGGTACTCATTGTGGGTGAAGTAGATTCAAAGTCAGAGTAGATAATGGACTCTGGGTGTTTCTTTCATATGTGTCCAATTAGAGATTGGTTTGAAACATTCTCTGAGTTAAAGAGGGGACATGTAATCCTAGGAAATAATAAGTCTTGCAAAATCATGGGTATAGGGTCAGTGAGACTTAAAATGTATGATGGAAGTGAAAGAATTTTGAGGGATGTTAGGTATATACTTGAACTAAAAAGAAATTTAATTTCTCTTGGTATGCTTGACTTATCAGGCTACACTTTCAAATATGAGGGAGGGGTCCTTAAGACCTAAAGGCTCTTTAGTCATTATGAAAGGGATAAGTAAAAATGGGTTGTATGCACTACTTGGAAAAACTGTAGTTGGGGAAGCATCCTCAACTCAGAATGTTGAAGACGATAAATCTGTGTTATGGCATAAGAGGCTTGGGCATGTAAGTCAAAGGGGCCTTTTAAAATTACAAAAACAAGGGTTGCTAAGTGGACATAACCTAGGGAATTTATTTTTTTGTGAAGATTGTATCTATGGAAAGGCAAAGTGGGTTAGTTTTAAGTCAGCAACTCATAACACTAAACAAACCCTAGACTATGTCCATTCTGACCTTTGGGGACCTACAAGAGTAAATTCACATAGTGGAGGGAGTTACTTTCTTTCCTTAGTGGATGATTACTCTAGAAAGGTCTGGATTTATATCCTTAAAAAAAAGAGTGACACTTTTGATAAATTCAAGGAGTGGAAGACTAGTGGAAAACCAAGTAGGTAGAAAACTCAAAATTTTAAGGACAGACATGGCCTAGAGTTTCTGTCAAATGAGTTTAATCTATATTGTCAAAAGGAAGGAATTCTTAGACATAAGACAATGAGGGAAACCCCTTAACAGAATGGCTTAGCCGAAAGGATGAACAAGACCATCTTAGAGAGGGTAAGGTGTATGTTGTCTAATGCAGGGCTGCCCAAAACCTTCTGGGCAGAAGCTGCCACCACTGGAGTTCATCTTATAAAAAAGTGCCTCTCATCTGCTATAGGGTTTAAAACTCCACAAGAGTTATGGTCTGGGAAACNGAGATCAAACGGTGAAGTTTTTACGTAGAGTCAAAAAGCGGTTCACAAGTTAAAAGAAAAGGTTGAGTTGTTTGCTCTACAAAAACAAGAGGCGTGGAATGCTGGGACCATAAGAATTGGGAAGAAATGGCTGGGACATGGTTTGAAGAAGGTTAAAGAATCTGAAATCAAGCATTTGGCTGATAGTAATTCTGTTTTGAGCCAAATTTCCCATCTCCGTAAGGCTGGGATGGAAACTGATCATTGGTACAAGCACCTACTAAAGATATGGATGCAAGATGTTAAAGCCAAAGCTGCAAAGAAGGTGAGCAGAAGAATATGTTTCTGCTGAGACAGCTTCTATCCGTGCTCTTATGCCGAATTATAGCTCCTCATGTGACTCTGAAACAGCCACTGAAATTATTGCTCCTGTTAATGCCATAAAGAAGAGGCTTTTACGATATGGACTAGCCACAAATGAAGGGTACCCCCGTACAACTACTCTACTTATTTTACAAGATGACATCCAAATAATTGACTGGTTTTCTGGTGTTGTCCACCGCTGGCTTAGATGGTGGAGTGAGTGTGATAATGTTAATGAAGTAAAACTCTTAATTTCTGATCATCTTAGGAAATCTTGCATTCGTACATTAGCAGCCAAGTACCGGATACATGAAAATGAGATAGAAAAAAAACGGTTTGATTCAGAATTGAGCAGGATTCCGTCTACCCAAGAAATAGAGCAGGAGATGGCATATGAGAAATCAATTAACCAAGCTTTTGATAATGATGAGGCTTTAATGTATGGGATATCTTATAGTGGCTCATGTTTACTTTCTCTAGCAAGAATGGTGACTGAGTCACGGCCCTGCAATTGTTTTGTTATGGGGTGCTCTTCTCCAGCACCAAGTGTTTATACTCTTCATGTGATGGAGAGGCAGAAGTTCCCAGGCTGGAAGACAGGGTTCTCAAGTTGTATTCATCCTAGCTTGAATAGAAGGCGGATTGGGCTGTGTAAACAACATTTAAAAGACTTATATCTCGTATATCTGGACTGTTGATTACTCATTGATGTAAAAACCATAAAAGAGGATTCGAGGTGCCAAGGACTCTGTTGGCATGCCAGTTTCCAGTTGTTGGCAGGTGAAGATCAAATGTTTGATATGCTACCTGAAGAAAATGTGGACAGCACACATGAACCACTCGGGTAGCACACAGCTCATGCACATGCAAGAACCACTCATACACGGCAAAACAGCAGCAGAAAAGAAAATGAAATGCAACTCATGGAGCCCACAGCACATTCAATTCAAAGCAGCAGGTCTTTCATTCAATCCACCGAAAGCATGTTCATTTACATGTTTTACCACATTTACTTGCAAGAATTGTGCTGCAACAATCCACCGAAAGCAGCAGAAAAAAAAAAAAGAAATGCAGATCATACACGGCACTTAATGCAGAAAGTTCAACTAATGCAAAGCATGCAGAAAAAAAAAGTCAAAAACAGCAGCAGAAAAAAAAAGAAGAAATGCAGATCATACACGGCACCTTAAGCACACATGAACCAATCGGGTAGCACACAGCTCATGCACATGCAGAATTCTCAAAACAGTAATGCAGCAGAATTCCAAGGCCAATGCAGCAGCAAATCACGGCAGCTCACTCGGACAGCAGAAGAAAATGAAGAAGCAAATCACGGCAGCAACTTGCAGCAGCAAGTCTCCCATTCAGAACATAGACAGCAGCTCACGGAAGTTAAGCTCAACACTTGCAGCAGATAAAACAAAACCAGCATCCACCGAAAGCAATGCAGAAAGCTAACAAATGCAGAAAATACACATGCAGTCCACGGAAAAAAAAAATTGCAGAAAAATAGATCATAGCTGGAATTAAATGCACCAATCAGGACAGAATTTCTCATGTAAGACTCTATAAAACCAGGAGGGAACTTACGGACCAGAGAGGAGGAGAGGAGAAGAGGGGAAGGAAACACATACTTCGGATTTACACATATTTTGAAGTTACAGCAGAAGCAATTTAGTTTTTTTTTTCTCCTCTGTTTGCTATTTTTTTTTCATGTTCTTTGTATTCCGTTTGTTCCACACTTGAGAAGAGAATGATCTCGTGAATTTTATTTAAGCTGAAAAAAAAATAAAAATAAAAATACACTCGAAATAAATTAAAAAGAAAATAGATTATTAAAAAAAAATATTATATATGTGAGGAAGTATTGTCCAATTAAATCATAGTTATAAAATTAAGCATAAACATGATATTAATCAATTAAAAATCATAACTCGAATTTATGCTTATTAACTATTTTTTTTCATCTAAAACCAATAAATAATGTCACAAAGTAATTGAAATACATTGGTTTTAAATAGCTAAAATATGTAATATCTCAGCTCAATCACAGGGCTGCCCAAAACCTTCTGGGTAGAAGCTGCCACCACTGGAGTTCATCTTATAAAAAAAGTGCCTCTCATCTGCTATAGGGTTTAAAACTCCACAGGAGTTATGGTCTGGAAAACCTCCCAACTTTGACTACCCAAGAGTGTTTGGATGTGTTGCCTATGCACATTCAAAAACTGATAAATTGGAACCTAGGGCACTTAAGTGCATCTTTATTGGGTATCCTGAAGGAGTTAAGGGTTATAAATTTTGGGTAGATGGACCTGGAAGGTATAGGTGTATTGTTAGCAGGGATGTGACCTTTAATGAGTCACAAATGGCTCGGGTACAGGAGGAAAAGCCAAATCAAGGAGGTCAAAAGTCCTTGGGGGAATTACAGTTTGAGGTGGAGCAGGTTAACATTCAACCTGAATCTAAAACCGAAGAGGGTAGTAATCTTAAGGAAGAAATCTCAAGGGACACGGATCAAGGTGGAGTTAGTTCCTATAATTTGGTTAGAGATAGGCAAAAAAGAGTTATTAAACCATCTATAAGGTATGGTCAAGCTAAGCTTACAGCTTTTGCTCTGACTATAGCTAGTGAGGTTGTGTACCAAGAACCTAGATCTTATAAAGAAGCAATGGCTTGCAAAGACTCAGCTAAATGGATCTTAGCCATGCATGAGGACATGGAATCTCTTAATAAGATTAAGACTTGGGTTTTAGTATCTAAACCTCAAAGAGTTAAACTAGTTGGATCCAAATGGATCTATAAGAAAAAGGAAAGCATACTAGGGATAGAAGGGACCGGGTATAAGGCTAAACTAGTAGCCAAAGGCTTTACACAGAGAGAAGGAATTGATTTTAATGAATTCTTCTCACCAGTGGTTAAACACAGGTCAATTAGGTTACTGCTAGCTTATACAGCCTTTGAAAATTTGCGTTTAGAACAATTAGATGTTAAAATTGCTTTTCTACATGGAGAACTTGAAGAAGAAATTTATATGCAGCCCCCTGAAGGTTTTACCAATAATCTTAAAAGCAATCAAGTGTGTTTTCTTAAAAAATCTTTATATGGTCTAAAACAGTTACCCAGACAGTGGTATAAAAGGTTTGATACACACATGATTAGTAATAATTTCAAAAGGAGCTGCTATGATAGATGTGTTTATTACAAGAAAGAAAAAGGAACATTTGTCTATCTCTTACTGTATGTAGATGTTATGTTGGTAGCTTGTAAAGACACTGTTATAATTGAACAAGTTAAATGCATGCTGAAATCAGAGTTTGAAAAGAAGGAACTGGGCCCTGCTAAGAAAATTTTAGGAATGGAAATTGTGAGGGATAGAAATGCTAGAGTACTATACTTGTCTCAGAAAGATTACATTTGTAAAATTCTTAAAAGATTGGGTATGGAACAAGTGAAATATGTTAACACACCCTTAGGTTAGCATTTTAAATTGTCTATAGATCAGGCTCCTAAAACAGAACCAAACATTAGTTTTATGCAATAAATCCCCTATGCTAGCATGGTGGGAAGTATAATGTATGTGGTGGTTTGTTCTAGACCTGACCTAACCTATGCTGTGAGTATAGTTAGTAGATTTATGGGTAATCCAGGAAAACCTCATTGGCAGGCCATTAAATGGGTATTGAGGTACCTAACAGGCTCTACTAACTTAGGGCTCAGTTATGATAATAATGTTGAAAAGGGTTGTGAATTGACTGGTTTTGTAGACTCTGATTTTGTAGGGAATATAGATACTAGGAAGTCGTTAACTGGTTATGTATTTACTGCTTTTGGGGGAGCTGTTAGTTGGAAATACACTTACAATCTGTTGTGGCTTTGTCCACTATAGAAGCTGAATATATAGCATTGACTGAAGCTATTAAAGAGGCCATATGGTTAAAGGGCCTTGCAAGTGAGTTAAATATTTTTAATGGTAATATCACAGTACACTGTGATAATCAAAGCACACTACACTTAGCTAAAAATCAAGTTTACTATGAAAGGTCTAAACATATTGATATAAAGCTTCATTTTTTTAGAGATGTTATAAAATCTAAGGTGATAAGTGTGGAGAAGGTCTCGACTAAGGATAACCCCTTAGATATGATGACCAAGTCTCTCCCTTGGTCAAAGTTCAAACACTGTCTAAAATTAATTGGTATGGAGTCTAGAGTCTGTCCCCATTAGGGGGAAAAGTGTAGGAATAAGCCAATGATGAGGATTGATAATTTTGGCAAATAAATGTTTTGCCAAGGTGGAGAATTGTAAATGTTATGGCAATACATTTATTTATTTTTTTATATGTTGTTCTTACCCTTTTCTCATGTGACGATTGGATGATGAATATATAGATGATTCTGAAATTATGAAACTTAATGTAATGAGCTGGTGATCACGTGACCAGCATGTGACTCGTAAGCTGCATCAGATAAGGGTGAAGCTTGAGCCACAAGATCTCTACACTTGGAGGCATCTGTTTTACACAATATATATTTCGCTATATGCAGTTCTGTAACACTAATTCATTTTGTATCATTTCAGTCGGTTTATGAGAAAGGTTTCGAGAGAGAGAGAGAGAGAGAACAGAGGGGGGAGAATCTAGGGTTTCACTGTGAGGAGAAAATCTTTGCGATTTTCTGTAGTGAGATGAGGGCTTTGTAAATACAAGTGATTATGAGGCTTCTCTGTGAAGGACACTGATTATCAATAAAGTTCTGAGGTCATTCCTGCCGTGGATGTAGACCATTAGGGTTGAACCACGTAAATTGATTGCGTTGTTTCTTTCCTTTCTTTAGTCCTGTTATTTCTTTGATTATTGATCTTGCTATTGTTCTGGTTCTTGTTATTTCTTGTTCTGTTTTGTGATTAGGGTTAGTCTGAATCTGTTTGGTTCTTTCCGTGAATATTTCCATATCAATCTTTATCTTTTGATTTCTGTATAAAAGAAGAACTTTAAACAAATTCTTAACAGTATATGATCCAATGGTTACGATTAAATCAATATTACTAGTGATAACAAAATGGAGAAATGGAGAAACTTCTCTGATTCTCATTGAATGCTTTGGGTAATATTTATACACAAGTAAAATGAATAAAGAATAAGAGTTGTTACAAATAACCTAGGAGAAATAACGACAACTTTCTCTACCGTACAATGTGAGCAGAGCAATGTCGTGCTTTATGTTATTGCTGAAGTGCCCGTAATGCCTTCCTTGTGTTTGTGTAAAGTCATCGATGAGTCACTTATAAGCTGGATAACTAGTACTTATATATATATAAATGATAGTGATGATCAAGATTTTAATGGCCATGCATGCCCGATCATAATTAAAGTCATGAATGTATGTATATTAACAGTGGACATGCATTAGAGTACATACAACATATATATGGTTAATGTTGGAGTATTGCATCACATATAGATAATATGGAATTAAAGTCCAAAGTAGAAAAGGCTAAAATAGGCAATACAATGTAGTTAGTTAATTCTTATTATTTTACATTTTCAGTATAAATATGATGTAATAGTAGACTCAGATCATTACTTCTTTTCATCTTTACTCTTCAACACAATTCAGAATTCCTTTCCTTTCCTCTGTTTTCAAGTTCTTTCTTCATTTGATCGAGTTCTTGTCATGGTATCAGATTAGAAATTTTGCACATTTTTCTTCTAGAATTCGATCCATCCTCTTTCATCTTTTGATCATATTCTTTACATTTATTTTCTTCTCTGCATTACAATTTCTTCAAGATTTTGTAGTGATTTTACTGCACAACTCTCTCGAAGTCTGTGATTCTTGATCTTTCTGTCTTTCTTGAAATGGATTCTGTCAATTCTGTTGATTCTATCATCACAAATCCATTAGATATTTCATCAAGTCCCTACTATATGCATCCAAGTGATAACCCTGGTGCTCTCTTTGTCTCAGAGATCTTTACTAGAGATAACTATATTGCTTGGAGTCGCTCAATCACTATTGCTTTATCTATCAAGAATAAAGTGGCATTCATCGATGGTTCAATTTGACCTCCAAATATTTCTGAATCTGTTCTTCACACAGCTTGGTTAAGGGCTAATAACTTGGTACTTTCTTGACTTATAAACTTTATTTCCAAAGATATTCGAAACAGTCTGCTCTATGTAAATTCATCTCTTGATCTTTGGAATGAATTGAAGACTCGGTACTTAAGAAGTGATGGACCAAGGGTTTTTCACCATGAAAAATCTTTGAGTTGCATCAACCAAGGTTCTTCCTCTATCACTGAGTATTTCAGTGCCTTCAAGACATTATGGGATGAATATGTCAGTTTTCATTCTTTTCCACCATGTTCTTATGGAAAAATGTCAAGTTGTACATGTGATCTTTTCTCCTTTTTGCTACAAAGGCAACAATTAGATTATATTCTAAAGTTTCTGGTTGATTTAAATGATTCTTTTGCATCTATAAGAAGTCAGTTGCTTCTTTCAATTCCATTACCACCTATGGCCAAGGTCTTTTGCTTATTACTCTAAGAAGAAAGCCAGAGACAATTGACCAACTCAGATCCTACTGAAACTCATGCACTGATGGTTAAATAGTTGAATCCTACAGCAAACCAATATAGATTTTCAAAAGAAAAATCCAAGAAATCTACCCTTCATTGTACACACTGTGGATACAATAGACATACGGTGGATAAGTGCTTCCAGCTTCATGGATACCCTCCTGGGTGGACTGGACCGAAAGGAAAAAGAACTTATTTTGCTGCTCATGCTGCAATTGCAATTGATGATGTCTGTAATCAAAACAGTAATGAGTCTCACATGGTTTCTTTAACTTCTGAAGATTTCAATAAACTACTAGCTATTGCCAATTCCTCTCAGTCATCTCAAACTCACTCAAACCCCCATAATACATCAACTTGCAATCTTGTTACTTACTCTCAATTTTTTGGTAATTCTTCTTGCAATTCAGTTTCTACCACTTCAAAATCCAAATGTTCTTGGATATTAGACATTGGTGCAACAGATCATATGATCTGTTCACCCTTATTCTATTGTTTTTCTCCTAAACCAATAAATGCATCTATCAATCTGCCCAATGGATAGATTATACCAGCTACACACATAGGAACAATTTGCATTTTTAATAATCTCTTCTTGCAAAATGTCTTATGTGTACCATCCTTTACATTTTTAATAATCTTTTGTCTATTTCTAAGCTAACCATAGATTCTAATATTTCCTCTTGTTTCTTTCGTACTCATTGCCTTTTACAGGACCAATCAATGAAAAAAATGATCGGGATTGCATTTGAGAAACAAGGTTTATATTACTTCAATTCTGCTTATGCAAATTCTAAGACTAATCCCACTCAGTTTTCGGCTGCCTCTCAAAAATTATTAGACTTATGGCATTACAAATTAGGCAATGTGTCCTTTTCTAGACTTTCTTCTCTTAAACATCTCGATTCCTCTATCTCTATGGATTGTCAAAATGTATGTGATATTTGTCCCTTAGCAAAGCAAAGAAAACTATCATTTCCTGTATCACATAGCAAGTCTAATAAAATGTTTGATTTGATTCACTATGACATATGGGGTCCACTTGGAACCATTTCTTATTCAGGGGATAGATTTTTCGTAACAATTGTTGATTATTTTACACATTGTACTTGGGTTTATATGCTTAAAACAAAATCTTAAGTTCCATTTCTACTTAAAACTTTCTATAAAATGATTAAAACACAGTTTGGCATTGCTGTCAAAATTATAAGATCAGATAATGGACCTGAGTTCATTCTCACGGATTTCTATCATGAAAATGGAATTTTACACCAAAGAAGTTGTGTAAAAACCCCACAGCAAAATGGCATAGTAGAAAGAAAACATCAACATTTGCTTAGTACAGCTAGGGCTTTAATGTTTCAAGCAAATATTCCATTATATTTTTGGAGTGATTGTGTTCTCACGACAGCTCATATTATTAATAGGATTCCTACCCATCTTCTTAAAAGTAAAACTCCATATGAAATGCTTTTCAATAAAACACCAAAGTTTGCTCATCTAAAAGTACTTGGTTGTCTTTGCTTTGCTTCAACACTTCAACATCATAGACAAAAATTTGATCCTAGAGCTGTCAAATGCATATTTCTCAAGTATCCCTATGATATAAAAGGCTACAAAGTAATGGATCTCCATACTAAGAAAGTCGTCATTTCCAAAAATGTTATATTTCATGAAAACATTCTTCCTTTTACAGTTGTACCATCTGATCCTCAAAATCACATCTTTCTATTCCCTCCATCAAAAAATCCATACAGTTATGATATTTTCCATTGTAATCCAATTGCTAATCAACTTGTATTATCAACTTCACATATTGATGATGACCATCAAAATTCCCCTATACCTTAGAACAATCAGATTTCCAATAATCCTCAACAATTCAAAAAATCCACTCGACTTAGACAAGCACCTCATTTTCTGCAAGACTATTATTGTAGTCAAATTTCTTCAAATGCAACTCCTTCAACTTCTTCTATTGATTGTTCTAGACAAGGTAATTTCTACTCCATTTCTCCTTTCCTTTCTGCAAATAGACTTTTATCATCTCATAAAACCTTCCATGCTTCTATCACAACTTCATTAGAACCCAAAACATATAAGCAGGCTGCTCAATTTCTAGAATAGCAAAAGGCTATGAAAAATGAACTTAATGCTTTAGAGTTAAACAAAACATGGGAGCTTGTTACTTTACCTAAACATAAACAGACCATTGGTTGTAAATGGGTGTTTAGAACCAAATACAAAGCTAATAGAACAATAGAGAGACATAAAGCAAGATTAGTGGCAAAATGTTACACTCAACAAGAAGGCTTAGATTTTTTTGATACCTTCTCACCTGTTGCTAAGATTACTTCTATTAGACTTCTACTTGCTGTTGTTGCAATTAAGAATTGGCATATTCATCAATTAGATGTGAACAATGCATTTTTACATGGTAAACTACATGAGGAGGTTTACATGGATTTGCCTCCTAGTCTGCCAAATCAAAACAACAAAGTTTGTAGACTTTTAAAAAGTCTCTATGATCTTAAACAGGCCTCTAGACAGTAGTTTGAAAAACTATCTAACTCTCTCATTAGCTTTGGTTTCTCTCCAGGTAGCTCTGATGGTTCATTGTTCATAAAAAAGTCAGCAACATCGTTTATGGCATTGATGGTATATGTCGATGATTTATTATTATCGAGTGATAGTTTACAAGATATTGAACTATTGAAGAAGTTTCTGGATGATTAATTTACAATTAAAGACTTGGGGCCATTAAAATATTTTCTTGGATTAGAGGTAGCAAGATCTCACACTGGGATCTCGCTTTCCAACGAAATATGCACTAGACATACTACAAGATACTGGCCTCATTGGTTCCAAACCTGTAGCCTTTCCTATGGAATCTAATCTTAAACTAAGTATTGATGATTCAGAACCATATGAAGATCCATCAGCTTATAGAAAACTGGTTGGCAGATTGTTATACTTAACAATTACCAGACCAAACCTTGCCTATTCTGTCCAAGTTTTGAGCCAATTTCTGGCAAAACCGACAGTCAATCACCACAAAGCAACAGTGAGGGTACTTAGATACTTACAGGCCACACTTGGACAGGGTCTATTTTTCTCTTCATCCTCAGAACTTCAGTTGAAAGCCTTCCCAAATAGTGACTGGGCAGGCTGCATTGATACTAGGAAAAGCATAACAGGTTTTGTAGTTTTCTTGGGAAATTCTTTGATCTCATGGAAGTCTAAAAAGCAGGCCACCATTAGTCAATCCTCTGCTAAAGCAAAGTACAGGGCTCTTGCAACTACAACTTGTGAAATACAATGGTTAATCTATGCACTACAAGACTTGCATTAATCACTCTCAACCAACACTCTTGTATATAGACAGCAAATCGGCTATGTCCATTGCCACAAACCCAGTACAACATAAGAGAACCAAGCACATACAAATTGATTACCATTTAGTTCAACAGAAGCTGCAGGAAAAGCTCATTAAGTTGTTTTATATTCCCTCTCGGCTACAGTTGGCAGATGTATTCACAAAGCCACTTGGATCATTGCCTTTTCACCATACTCTTCGCAAACATTATTAACATTCATGTTCATCTTGAGGGAGGGTGTTGGAATATTGCATCACATATAGATAATATGGATAAAGTCCAAAGTAGAAAATGCTAAAATAGGCAATACAATGTAGTTAGTTAATTCTATTATTTTATATTTTCAGTATAAATATGATGTAATAGCAAGCTCAGATCGTTGCTTCTTTTCATCTTTTCTCTTCAATACAATTCAGAATTCCTTTCATTTCCTCTGTTTTCAAGTTCTTTCTTCATTTGATCGAGTTCTTGTTAGTTTAAGTTGTTTTTAGTACGTTGATCAACATATAAATTAGTCAGTCAGCATGCATGCATGAATTTGACCATGGGATATTGCTTCGATCGAGTAGAAGGTCGACTTCATGAAATGCTATATATAGTATTAGGCCAATCTTAATGCAAATTAATTCCTATAATATTGGTAATAATGCGATGGTTTAATGTCAATATATCATAAATTAATTAATTAACCCTGTTTAACAAACCCATAATTATCGGAATAAATACTTTTCTCCAAAACTTTATATGTAGAGACCTAAAGTGCATTAATGCTCTTTTCAAAGAACTTAGTCACACTTCTCCGGCCATATCCAGTACTACAAGAAAAGTCATTTTTTCTGGCGACCATTTTCATCGGGAATTTAATCATGTAACATCGGAAAAGCTTAATTGGGGCGATGTTTTAGTATCAATACTTGGCCGCCATTAAGGTTCCCAAATTACACTATTCTAGAGATTTGATAAAATATGTGGCAAATACTAA
This sequence comes from Carya cathayensis, assembly GCA_011037825.1. Classification (NCBI taxonomy): domain Eukaryota; kingdom Viridiplantae; phylum Streptophyta; class Magnoliopsida; order Fagales; family Juglandaceae; genus Carya; species Carya cathayensis. Next base: position 1,602,103 of record QGSO01000253.1, on the reverse strand, counting down.
ACTATTTTTGGCACTCACGTTGGTGACAATTAATCATAAAATAGGTCAGAAAGAAGTCATTAGGTTGGGTCATAAATTGCCCAGGATAATCATTTTGCGGAAATTACACTCTTTAGAAAAAACTATTGCCAGTAATACTTTCTGTAATGACGTTAAAAGATTATTGTGGCAGACTATATCGCCGCTAATAGATTTTCGTCTATTGTATTTGTGGCAATTAATCCTAAAAAGATGTTGCAAATAAATTCTTAAGTCTCCCAGATATTCATTTTGTGATGATCGAAATAGCTTTGCCGCAAAAGATAAATTCCTAGTTAGTTGTCGCCACTAATACAAAAAAAGCACTGCCCAATATCATTACTAGTACTTTGTTGTGGTGGCCTTTTTTCACCGTAAATAAATCTGTATTTTTTTATAACTCGTTTGGGGCTAACGATCAATGGCCGTAAATGATATATAACCGCACGTGTTTGGTTTCAACTAATATTGCACAACGATGTGGTTTGCCGTTGAAACTTATTTGTGACAACAAAAAAATATTATACCAACGATCATTTGTTGCCGTTATTGTGTTTGCAATGGACAGATACATTTGGCAGCGGTTTGTAGCGCCGAAAATAAACTTGTCATATTTTTTTCTCTTCTCGTTATTATGCGATTATTGTTGTCATTTTGCTTTAAATACCTGTAACAATATCATTTAGATTTTGGCCTCTTTAAAAACAATTCCAATTAAATGTCCAAAAGTTCCTTTCATTTGTCTGTCTACCCATGCATACATTAATCATGACATTGATTACTAATCATCAAAACATTGTAATAAGATTTATTTATGAAAATGTCACCAAGAACAACCCATTTGTTCTAAGTACAGAAAAGTATCTTCCAAATAGTCACAATGCATATATATATACATAAACCACGCTAATAATTTTTTCTAACCACATGCTGCTCATCATGAAGTCTGTTTGAAGTCCACCTTGACAAGCTTCTCAATGGTGTCCACTAGCCCACCCAGCTTCTTCATGTAATATCCAAAACTAGTATCTTCTTCATTCCCTCCACATTGTCCTTTGCATTCTTAAAGGCCTGTGGATATAGGCACGGTAGCAGTACTAATACAAGTTTCTTGGTGAAGATCGACCAATCTTTATTAAATTCATCTATGATTTGAACTTATAGTATTATGGAACCATGCATATAATATATAAGAGTACTAATCCCAAACATTGCTTTCACCAATAAAAGTCAAACCATGTACATTTTGTGACATAAATTAGGCAACACCCTATACCAGAAAATTAATTTTCCTACATCATTCCTTAATCTAATCCCCCCATGGTAATTATGCACATATCTTTCTTTGATATACCCTAACATTTAATTGCTACACAGTAACTCCTGTAAACTTAGTGCAAAATACAAATATCAACGTGCATGCCCGGCTAGATATTATTAGCACTTTTCACCACAAATCACAACATCACAAATGTTCCAAATTAGTGACAACAACTCAACCAATTTGTCAAGCCAAGGGGACCTCTCTAATCTCTCATAACCTGAATTCAAGCCTAGCTAACAACCAGCCTTCACGCACGTTATCCAATTATCAAAAAACAAAGTTCTAGACATTCATCTAGAAAAAAGTTGGATTTTCTCTTAACAAAATTCTAACGGTATCTCATGGCATGTATATATGTAAATAGTAAGCATATAAATCATGTAGCGCAAGATGTAAGATTTTACTGAAAATTAAACATAAAAGAAGATCCAGAAAGGAAACATTAGAAATACAAAAACTAATAACTTGAGAGAAGGTGAATTTAATAAAACTACAAGGATTGAAAATAAATAAATAAAAGTGTCACCGTGTGCTTTGCATGGAAATTCCTTAATGAGGACTTTACCTCTCTCTCTAATATCGCAGTCCTTAGGCCCTCATAACTTGATGACAGCGGTCTCAGTTCACCATGGCAAATTTCTCTCAAACAACCCCATGATTTTCAGATGCTGTGCAGCTTTTAAAACATCTTTAGGTAGCCAACAACCAATTATATATTGTCGAATTACCCCTTTAGCCGTCGTAATCTGTTTCCATGAACAAGAAATGTACCTTTGAAATCCTACTAGAGTGTGCCTTTAATACCTTGGCAATAGAGATGATACCCACCCAAGGATTATATGTGTGTGTGTGTGTATACAAAGCATATAAGTGAATCATATGTCCACAGCTCAACCCTTACAATTAATCAGAAATCCAAAGTTTTACAAATGACCTACCCAATGTTTCCAAGTGTCATTGATCTAGTCCGAAATTGCAAACCAGTCTCAGATCTAAGAAAAGAAAACTCAAATGACTCCACTATTGTTTGAGGATCAACAAATTACCATCCTACTATCTGGAAATTATGATTACATCCAATCATTAAGAAGTGAACATGTGGTAAATTATGCTATTTCTATTTTTTATTATTTGTATTAGTACATAGTTTTTGTAATTTTTGCTAGATTACCAGTGATTCGAGTAATGATAAAATTGATTTGGCAGGGAGAGTCATTCACCAGAAAAGTTGATAAGTTGAAGGGTGAAGTTACAATGACCTTTCACAAAGTCATTGATCCTTTAGAGCAACTCAAGCTTATTGATGTCTTGCAAAGACTTGGAGTATCTTACCACTTCGAGGTTGAAATACGGAATATATTGGAAAATATTTGCAATACTCATCATGGTGGTGATCATGTGTGCAAGAAGCATAGTTTATATGCCACAACTCTTGAGTTTAGATTGCTAAGACAATACATATATGAGTTAGGCACAAGGTAAACAACATACTACCCATCCTTTGTCAAATATTAATAATCAATATCAGATTCATAACCTCATATATATATATATATTTAACAATTGGCGAGTTGTAATTACAAAGACTTTTAAGAGTTTCACCATCTTGGACTAGGGAGATTTCAAAGAAAGTCTTTGTGAAGATACTGAAGGATTGTTGGCTTTGCACGAAGCCTTATTCCTCTTGATAGAAGGTAAAAGCATCTTAGAGGAAGCAAGACATTTTGCAACCAAACATCTCAAAGACATTAGTGTCCAGTAAAGCAAAGATCAAGCCTCTTCATGCGATGGTGAACTATGCCCTAGAGCTTCCATTGCATTGGAGAATGATAAGGTTGGAAGCAAGATGGTTCATTTATGTATATAGTATTAGAGAAGATACGAACCCGAGCTTGCTTGAGTTTGCAAGACCGGATTTCAATATGGTACAAGCAGTTTACCAAGAAGATCTGAATCTGCTGTATCAACATAAAAAGCATGTTTATCCTCATTTTATAATTTGGACAAGTATGAGATTTGGTAAAGGATATTTACTTAATATATATATATATATATGATTAATAAGTTAACAATTTGTGCAACCATAGTTCTAAACTGATATTATTTCATTGGCTCATACAAAGGTGGTGGATGAGCACTGGCCTTGGAGAATTGAGCTTTGCGAGGGATAGTATGGTGGAGAGTTTCTTATGGACAGTGGGAGCATCATTTGAACCTCAATTTGCTATATAAGAGGAGAATCGAAACAAGGCTCTACGCATTGATTCCAACAATAGATGATGTGTATGATGTATATGGCACCTTGGATGAACTTGAACTTTTCACAAATGTTGTTGAGAGGTTAGTAGAAATAAGCCTCAAAAGCTTCATATATGCCTTATTATTTATGCAAGTACTTAAGTGTAATCTTTGTGATGTAAATGGGATATCAATGCAATGGAATAGCTTCCACATTATATGCAGGTGTTTCCTTACCCTCTACAACATGATTAACGAAATAGCTTTTGACATTCTCAAAGAAAAAGGATTCAGAGACAATTTGATACGTTAAAAGGGTGGTATGGTCATTACTTTGATATGCATCATTATTTACTCTAATATCGGCTATGTTTAATAATTCTTTTGGTTCCCTAATCCATCATATATAATTTAGTGGGTAGATTTATGTAGATCTTATTTGCTGGAGGCAAAGTGGTACTACAAAAGATATACACCAAGCCTTCTAGAATATTGTGGAAATGCATGGATTACAACCAAAACATGTTATTTGTTTCCATACTTTTTAAATGTCGCACAACAGGCAAAAATGACTACTTTGTTCATTAAATGATAATGGGAATGATATAAAGCTACAAGGCAACACAAGGTATTTATCAGAAAAAAGAAGCAAGAATATCTAACAATCAACCATCATCAACACTTCTTCTACACCAAAATTCCAAGGTTATTTCATTAAACTAAAAGTGCAAAATACCTAGCGACTTCTTTTAATAAACTTCCAACAGCTAAATTTTGCAACACATGAAATTAATAAACTTCCTCCACTACAGCACATGAATACACAACCAAGTATATGTATACAAAAAATATCTCATACAGACCTGAAAAACAAAACCATTACGTTGAGAATATTGATTTGATAACCATCCACTCTTTGGACAGATTTAACAGATTTCCAATAATGGTCTGTGCGTGAAAACAGTTCAATATTCAAGCTAGCGAGGCTATATGTATGCTCAATATCATTGATAAAGATTTGATTATATGAAATATTTAGTTTCACATCACTTACTCAATCATCCTACCATCTCTTCTTAGCTTGCCTTAGATATTTACCAGAAACAAATGATAAATAACAAACACGGTATTATCTAAATCCATTGCATTTTAGTCTATGCAATAACAATAAATTTATCTAACATGTGGTAATATTTATCAAACTAAAAATTGGTGTATAATGTTACATCTAACATGGTGGAACAAGTGGCAAGATGTTTACCTATATCGAGCCAAGTCAATATCTGATCTTCACTTTTTTTTTTTACTTCCAATTGCGGCACCATGCACATATGCCACCACACAAGTATATATAGCAGCTCCAAAAGACCATTCCAAAAAGATCCTGACTGCCCCAAAACACTTGGTAGACAAACAAAATGTTAGAACTTACATGGAAAAAGCATATATGCTACTTAGGTTAGGATCAAACCCAAAAAAGCAAAAAAATTTATTATCTTGCAAAAATAGCTGCTATACAGCTCCCTGATTAACCTCCATACGAGACTCTCCTTGGGACTGCCTTTCGGATATGTATGTATTCATAAACTTATCATACTTTGCTTGTTTATCTAAGAGTACCCTTACCCCTCCTCCTCCTCCTCCTCCTCCTCCTCTTAATTCTTCCAGTTCGTTCTTGTAATATTGGGCATATTTCTCATGCCTTTTGCAGCTGCTGTTGATTCAGTAATTCTTTCTTCAGTAGAATCTTTGCATGACTCGGGCATAACCATCTCTCCTAACCCCCTTACATACCCTGGCCTGTGGCCCAAGACCTCTCTAAAAATTACTGTAGTTGCATCCTTTGTGCGGTTCTCAGGCTCCAACTGGTCTAACTTTGCAACCATCAAGTTCTATGCAACCAATTGTAGATGATGATTAGAAATGTGAAAAAAGTGAAATTAAATTGCTTCATTCCTTACTAGAAAACTTTCCAACTCACATAATGCTCTTCAGTCATGGGAGTCACAAATTTCCATTTTTTCTTTGACCGCCGCATATCTTTAAAGAAATCAATCAAATTTGGCTCAGAATCATACTGCAAAAAAAAAAAAAAAGGGAGAACCAACACAAATGTACGATGTACAACGTTAAGCCACAAAACTGCCATCTACCAGCATACTCTTTAATTGATTACCCTGATTTCCATTAACCGCATAAATGAGATTCTTCCAACAGTGTGGTTAGTTTGTAGTTTCTACCTATCACATTTATTTTCAATTAGATATCCTCTTCAATTCATATTGCACAACCCAATACATGAGCTCATCGTATAAATTCAATCATTCTATTGATCGCAACATGGTCTAAGAAATAACAATATATATATATCTTTGAAACCCTAATATTATACAACTCCGACAACCTCCCCTTACCTTGAAGCCATTGCTTGACCATCTTGCACAGAACTTCTCCCAACTATCTGGTTTTACCATTTTCGGACAATTCGTGAGTGCTTCTTCATGAGTCTCGTACTGACGGTAGGTTTTATGAAGATCATTCCAAATTGAGCTGAATCTCTTCCGAAGTGTCTTCATCATTGTTAAGCGATGATTATTTTTTGACCAATCTTAGACTAAGTCAGCCTATTGAAATACCACATCAAATTTGTATACACAAAGGGGTTGTGCTAATTAACATATAGAAGAGTTATCATATTTCAATATCTAATTTGAAATTATGGAGTTTTTATGCTCTTACTCGAACACGAGTAATCAATTCATCCTTCTCAACCATTGGTACTTCGTGGCAGTTAGCATGGCTCAAGTCGGCATGGTGTCTCAATATCCATGTAACCCTTGTTGTTAACACCATACTATTTTCACAACAAGGTCCTATCTCCCCATTCTTGATTTTCAAAGATATCTTTCCATTCTTTCTTAGGATATCGAACAATGTGCTCTTAGCTTGTCCACACCAACGTTTCTGAGTAGGCGGTGGTACTAAGGTAACATTAACTACCATAATATTATAACAAATGGATAACTTCATGTTTTCTTAAGTGATAAAATACCGTCACTATGCATCGATGAGAAATTAGAAATAGCAATACCATTTGAACTTATAGGTGAATTGACCCCATCCTCGATTGGTTCTAAGCTGGGGATGACATCAGTAGGCTGGGTTGATTCATCAAACCTTGAAGGACAATCTTCTCGGAGATTCAATGCAGCAGTGGATAGTCTATTACTAGGTTTGCTTATGGACAAAGATCTTGCTCCAACGTTGCGTACACCACTTGATCGTCCTCTACCTCGTCTAGTTATAGGCATGGTTTGCAACTTGTATCTTATGTTAGTCGAATAAGAAACATATTGATAAGCTTATTTGTATCAAACCCAATTTCAAATATTGAACTGGTTTGCATCCTGTGCCCAGTTTACTTTAATCTTAACAGTGTATCTAACTACACTTTTCTTCCCTTTTCAATTTAGGGAAATTTTCACAGCAAGCTACATGCATATATTAGAATATGTGTGTGTGTGTGCGCTCGCGCGCGCACTTTTGGTCTAACAAACCTCACACTATTATATTAATTTCAGTTAATCATGTAACGTCATGGAAAAAATGCATGCACTTGCATTCTGCATGCAAGTCACTTTCACTCATGCAGTCATTAAAGCTTGAGGAAGGGGGGGTGGACCCATGTTTTGCACACATGGTCCTCTTTTGCAGAGATTATCCTGCATATATGTCAAAGCCAATATTCTCATTTTGTCACAAAGTTTGAAATGACACAAATAATCCTCCGCATAACCTAGCCAAGCATTTTATAACTTTTCATGTAAGCCGACAACTGAAAACTATTGAATACATACCTCTAAGAAAAAAAATCATTGTTTCCCATGAAAATCATACAACATCTTACTCATAATCACTATGGAGATCATTGGATTGTTACCCAAGTTCTGATTACAAATAAAATTACACCAGTAAGATGTAGTTACTAATTCAAAACTTCACAGCATCAAAGTAGAGTTCGAACCTCAATGGCCAAATTGTAGGTTGTAACAAGTCCTCATCAAACAGGCACTATAGCACTTTAGGACAAGTCTAACTGTCAAGCAATTTATATACTTCCTTCCAAAACTCATGTTAATACCTCACCATGATTTGGAGCCTATACCATAATTTTACATGCATGTTTGGCATGTTTCACAGCACCATGATTCCATTTAAAATTCACATGCCAATGTGGCAGATTAGTCGAAGTTAAGCAAAGAATTCAACCACAATAATCAAAATGATTAAACTGTAAATTATTTGAGCAAAACTTAACTCTGTTAAAGGTTTTATTCATCCTATGCATTTCTGTAGATGACAATATAATGCAATGATAATCATGCAAATCAAACATTACTAAACCTACACCATAAATCTAAATCCATGTTTGACATGTGGCACAGCACCATGATTCCATTATATTATTTCCATGCGAAAGTAGCAGATTAATTGCATGTCAAGGAAAGAATTCAGTCACAATAATCAAAATGATCAAACTGAAAAATTATTTGAGCAAAACCTAACTCTATGAAAGGTTTTATTCATCCTACCCATTTCTGTAGATGACAATATGATGCAGTGATATTCATAACAATCAAAGATTATAGAACCTACACCATAAATTTAAAAGCATGTTTGGCATGTGGCACAGCACCATGATTCCATTATATTATTTCCATGCAAATTGGAAATAATATAAAGAATTCAGCCCCAATTTTCAAAATGATCAAATTGGAAATTATTTATCTATAACCAAACTCTGTCAAAGGTTTTATTCATCCTACCCATTTCTGTACATGACAATATGATGCAGCCTAAAGATATTCATCAAATCGAAGATTACAGAACCTACACCATTAATTTTTCATAGCTGTAGTATGTGCCTCAAAATGTAAGTTTTTCAAAAACAGAGAGTGATTACTCAGCCATGAGAGTTTTTTTCCTCAAAGCTTCCAACTGAGTGTACATTCTCCTCAAATCAATGATTGATTGAAGAAGTCTCTCTTTTTTTTTCTTCAGTTGTATAGGAAATCAAGAACAAAAACTATATTAGGCATGATTATTCAGCCACAGTTTTATTCATTGTACCCATTTCTGTAGACGACAATATGATGCAGTGATATTCATGCAAATCATAGATTACAATCTATTTTCAAAGAGGAATACAAATAAAAACAAACTAGAAGTTGAAGAGGGTTACTACGACCTCAATGGACCATCACGCAGCTTCTCAATCCAACACTCAATCGACGGCCTCCTAGTATATTTACGAGAAACAATCAGTAAAATGGAAGAGCGAAATCGCCCTGTCTATTTGGAAGTGAAGCTCAAAAATCATGTTACCTAGCTCTTGAACTATGGCCTGGAAAAGGGTTCGATTTCAACATGAAATGAGGAGAAATTGCGTATCTGGCCAAGCGCGTTGCATAAGACTTGTGGTATGAGGATAGCCCCTCTTTTAGTCATGTTTTGACACTTTTGGCCCCAACTAGAATTTCACAACCCGCGCAAGACACCACCAATTCCCACCTGGTATTTATTTATTTAAACATTTCACAACCCACGTATGACATGATTAAAAATGGCTATTTAAAAATGATGATTTTTCCCTACCTAGTATTTGTTTTTAGGCCCCTAAAATAATGAAACAGAAACCTAAATAGCCAAATAATAGTTCATATCTCATTGTTATATGATTATGTAAAACTTATTTCATATGCTTATTGGCTTGGGCTCGAATTGGACACAAAAATCTCCTCCAATTCATATCATCTAATTATTATAATTTTTTCAAATTTTTACACAAAATATATATAATATATAACTTAACATTTTCTATTTCCAAATTAATAATAATTTTAAAAAATAATACTCAAACAATTATTTATTCAATACTAGAAGACAATTCAACTCATATCATCTCAACTCACTGTCTAAACCTCCTCTTAAAAAAATATATCCAATTATATGTCTAGCCTAACACAATAACCCACATTAGCATCAACTTGCTCATCATCACATGATCAGTCAAAATTTTCCTAACATAACTTTTCATCATATATTGTAGATCGACCGATCATCTTTACAATGATTGAAATAAAATAGATTCTTATGCATTTTCATAAATTACAGCATCCACTTTGTTCATTAAATTATGTGATATTTCATAATTTGACAATGATTTATAGTAAGTAAAGTTTTATATTTATTGATTTTTTCATAGATGGAAAAATAGAATTTTCAATTGTTCTTGTTGGATGCTCTGGAATTATTTTTTATATTATATATAAAATATTTTTTTTAATTGAGTATATTATATGTTAATCCGCAAATTAATATAATATTTAGACTTAATCTTAAATTTGAATATTAATATTGAGTTATTAATATAAACTTACTTTTGAGGAAAACAAGCATTAGAGGGACTGGCTCTTAAATCTCAATTTACGTGGCCTATGCCACACGTGTAATTTATAAAGAGGAAAAAATCAAACCAGGCTATACTAAACATGGGAAAAGTAAAAGTCTTTTCTTTGGTGATGAATTAATCCGTATATGTTCTTAAATTATTTGACAATGGCAATGAATATTTGTTCGGTTTTAAAATTTATCCAAAATTAGACCAAACAAACCAGTTACACCCTCAATTCCAATAAAATAATTTACAGTTTCTCAAGATTTAAACATTTTTATATTTAAGGCCAAGTTTGTAGGTCAGTATACTGATACCGGGCTTTGCTACCCAAGAGCCTTCACCATGATGCTCCTTGGTTTTAATTGTCTATTATTCCTATTTATGAACTAATTGAGTTTACCTACTCATCGTCTTTTTACCACATACTTATTAAGAGTATTTTTATTGGCTTGGCCAAATGCATATTCAAAATTTAGCCAATAACACACTTCTTTGCATTTGCCTGTTCCATTTAAATTATTAACCGCACATTGGATTAATATCTATTCACTCTCTATATAATAATAAAATATTATTAATTTAACTTCTTAATTTATTTTTATCACATTTTGTATTTCTACCAATTAAATGTTATATTTAATTATATTCTAATTAAATTAATATTAAAAAATTATATTTTCAAAGGCCATTTAATGCATTAACAAAACATATTTAGTTATCCTCATCTAAAATTCTATCTAAATTTCTTAATTGCTAACCAAATAGTATTTTTGCTCGGAGTGAGAAACTAGTATTTTTATGTTTGATGAACCAATTGTAGTCTTCTATCTCTGGCCAAGCACTGTAGCTAAAATCCAAATTATATATTTGGGTTAATTACACTTTGTCCTCTCGAACTTTTACTCAATTTACCATGTGCTCCTAAAATTAATAATTGCATCAAAGTGGACCCGCTTACTTTTAAAACTTCCCAATCCCTCCTTCCATCTAGCAACATCGTTAAATGTAACCACAATGTCCTCCATGTATTGCTCATATGCATCTCTCTCACTGTAAAGACAAAACCACCCTCACTGAAGGAGAAATTTGAAAACCCCCAAATGCAAAATTAGAAAAACCTAAGCCTGCAAAATTTGAAAACCCTAAGTCAAAAACCACTGACTTCTTCTAGACCAAACCATCGATCGATTGCTGTTCTCATTGGTGTTTCGTTCTTCTTTGCACCAATTTGAGTGCCTTCAAACATTTTCGTTCATCTTCATCGAGTTACTCTCTGTCTTCTTTGGGCAGTGGGTGTCGCAGAGGTGAGCCCATCTCGAAATAAGTCCAACTCTGTCTTCATTGAATTTGTATGTTGTTTGTGTGAAAATGAGTAATTTGGCATGGTAAATGTTTTGGTTTTGAGGATGTCATGTCCAATGTTGCACGTGGATGGGTCCAATGTTGTATGCTTCCTAATATGATGCTAGTGTATTGCAGAGTGGTCCCAATTTGAGAACACAATAACATGGGGGTGTTTTGTTGTCTGGTTGTGACAGAGGTGGTCCCTTGCATGGGAAAATGCACAAGTTTATATGTTTGGTCCAATAGTTTACTTTTGTTTACTTTATGTTTAGTCTAATAATTGATTACAATCCATGACTAATTTAATTGAAAATATTTTTGTAGAATGGCTATGAGAAATTTGCTATTTCAAGTCCATCATGGTGGGGTAATTAATAGGCAGCAGAGTGGGGAATATGTTAGGGGTAAGACTGATGTGTACCATGAACCATATGATGAGAATCAGCTGTCATGGATTGACATATAGACGACTGTGACCAAGTATGGTTACAATCCAGGTGACCTAGTCTACTATAGGCTGTGATACCTCTTTTTTACGTGTATTTTCACTAAATGAGTATTTTAATTTAATTAAATAATGGTTCTTTTATTTTAAATTATCGGATTTTAAATGGATTTCATTTGTTGTTTAAGTTTAAATTGCTGTTTAATTTATTTTAGCTGGTCTTTGGATTTAAAATTTAGTTGTTAGTTTTTATTAGTTATTTATTATATTTTACCTTTATGTTGTGTTTAAATTATTTTCTTGGTTTTATTACTTTTAAAATTGTTTTCATTGGATCAGTTTTTGGACTCCAGGGGTGAGGACTGGACCTCATTTCTTTTTCCCATCTTTTCTTTTTCACTTTTTCCTTTTTCTTTCTTTTTTTTTTCTTCTTTTCTTTCTTTTTCTTTCTTTCTTTCCCGCGGTTCTCTCTCTCCCATTCGAACTCTCTCTCTCTCCCCTTCTCTGTCATTTCCGTCTTCAGCCCAGACCTACCGCCGCCGTGCGGCACACCACCCCCAACCAATCAACTCCCCTCCGACCGGTGAACCTCCCCACCAAATTTCACCACCATCCGCGCCGCCGTTAAGCCGAAATCGCCACTTCAAGCTACGGCCTCTTTTCCCTCCAGCGCCGCCGTCGCTCCACCTCCAGCCACCACCTCTTCACCACTTCATCATCGACTCGTTGCCGTCCTAAACCACCCATTTCTGGCTCCGATCCGTCGCCGGAGCAGCCCCCACGAGCTAACTTTCCAATTTGGGTATTTTGGCCTTCCACCGCCGTTTTCGCCGCCACCCACGGCCAACCTTCACTTCCAATAGCTTCATAAATACCTCTAAGCTATTCCCTACCAATCCCGAGTCTTAGTTTGTCCCCAATCAAAAGTGGGTATTTTACAACCCACGGCCACAATGTTTTTACACTGTTACGTTGCTTTTTCTTCGCCGTTTGCTGCTCGTTGATCCATCGAAAATTATTATATAACGCTATAAGTATTTTTCAAACTTCATTTTAGATTTAAATATATTATTGCTTTTACAATAAATATTTGTGATTGGTTGGTTATTCCGGACTGAGTCCAAGGAGTCGGGGGTTGGATGGATTTGAGGATGGAGTTAATTATGTTTTGGTTAACGTTGAGATTTATTGGATATCTTGTGTCTTGATGTTTGCATTGCATAGTGCATGCAAGTTCATGTTTGAAAAGGAAAACTGTATGTGTTGGAACTTGAAAACTAGGTTTTCAAGCGAGAAATGTTTTTTGGTATATGTGAACGATTGGATTGATTGGTTTGAGTCAGAGGCACGTGTAGGGATGGTGGTAAGTAGGGATGGTGGTAGAGTCCCGCCTGCGATTCCCGCCTACGGTGCACGCGGCGTAGGGATGGTGGTAAGCAAGGATGGTGGTAGAGTCTCGCATGTGATTCTCGCCTACGGTGCACGCGTAGGGATGGTGGTGAGCAAGGATGGTGGTAGAGTCCAGCCAGCGATTCCCGCCTACAGTGCTCTGATGGTTTGGTTAATGGGTCATTTTCTGAGAAAATGACGAGATTGGTTTTTGGGCCATTATCTGGGATAATGGCGAGGATATGTTTAAAGGAAATATTTTGGGCCAAAATAGGATTTTGGCGTACATGGTAAAAATGTGGTTTTTTGGGACATGTGCATTTGGCATCTTTTCATACATATTGTTGAGTGTAATATATTTTTATCTTGTGGCATTTGGATTATTACTTACCTGCAGCACTATTTTTGGTACCGTAGACTTTGATGCAGAGGTTGAGGAGGAGGATGAGGCTGAGCCCGCGGACGCGGCTCTACCATAGCTTTGACTTGGAGTTGCCTATCTTTTGATATTATTTGTATTTGTTTTTATGTTATGCATTTGGGTTTGAGATAGTGTTGAACTTGTAATATTTTATTTACGTGTGTTTTAAACTGGTTTGTATTTAAACAAAAATTATGGTACTTAGTTGTAAGACATTATTATCCGCTGCGTTATTTATTTGTACACATGTTGCATGTACACACACTTGGCACTTGGCGATGGGATGTGTGACCCGTGTTGTCATCATCCTGACGTCTCGATTTCCACATGTCCGTATGTGAGAGTTGGAGGCGTCACATAGGCAACCTGGCTTGGGGATGCAAAATGGTCTTAAATTGCTTACATCTGACCAAGATGTGCTATCTATGGTGGTTAAGCTTCAGGGTCAACAAGTAGTTAATTTGTATCTCGTGTCTCATTCTCAAACTTTAGTGCATCAGTCTTATTTGCATGATCATCACATTGGGGATGGTGTGAGTGAGGATAAGGAGGAAGCAGAAGCACGTAACCTTGGACTTAATGATCCATTTTGGAAAGCAGTGTTGAGTAGTGAGGATGAGTTGTATGATATTGATGTCAGCACAATGGGAACAATGAGGTTGAGGTCAAGGTCAACGCCTGCACAGTGTTCACTAGTGTTGATGGTCAAGTGCCACTTGATGATAAAGAGCCACAATCTCCCTCAGATGGTGAGGATGAAGGGAGTCATCTACCACCTAGAACAGGCCAGGACAAAAGTTGTCTAAGGTGGTTAGAGGAGGATGACAATGGTATAAAATACTCCTCTGTTTTCTTGTTTATTATTTTAGTATGCATTTTTCTAAAGCTGCTAAATAGTGATTTGTTTCACAATTAACAGGTAACTTATCTGATATGGCACCAAGTGGTTTCCTTTAATCTCCTATCCATAGTGGTGATGAGGGACATTGTGATTTCGGGTTGAAAGACAGTAAGGAGGTTCAACCTAAATATTGGTAAGTCTATAAAGTTTACAAAGAATGATGGGGATATGGTTACTATTATCTGCAATACCCCTAAATGTCCTTACCCGATTTATTGGTCTTGGATTAGAGGGCAACAGAATTTCTAGATAAAATTTATGAATCCAAGACATGAGTGTAGCGGGAGTTATAGGAACTCCATTGTCACATCATCTTGGATTGCAGATAAGCTAATGCCACTATTTATGAGCCAACCTAATGTGCCTATTCATACACTTGCTAATGAGATTAAGAGAAAGTGGGGAGTGACAGCTCCAAAAATGAAGTTGTATGGTGCCCAAGCGAAAGCTCAATTTACCATATTTGGCAGCCATAGAGAACAGTATGCCAAGGTATGGGTGTGATATCCGCTCCTTCTTTTTTCTTCTTTACGTACGTACCTCGATCTACGTGTCAGACTTCGGTCAACATGCCGAGCCTCGTTCCACGTGTCAAGTTTCGGTCTACGTGCCGAGCTTCGATATACGTGCTGAGCCTTATCCTTAGTGTTGTACCTTGATAGCGTGTTCCGAAAGTTATCCACCAGGTTTCAAAGTAAGATAGCTATTTTAAAGTTTACGGATATGTTAATATTATGGAAATATCTCTATAGGAGATACTTCCAGTGTTATTAGATATGCTTGCTTTTAAAGTAACACAATTATAATATTTTAATGAGCTCTGAAAATATTATAATTGTGGATAATTACTTAGATTAAATATTTTAGTTGTTTTAAAATATTAAGAGGTTTAACTTTACGTTGAAAACTCTTATTTAAATTAAATGGTTTTATCATCTTTGAGTGATTAACGATACTTTATCATTTTAAATAATGATGAAGGAATATTATTTTATAAACCTTATTTTATAAAATAATAATCTATCTTAATTCCTCTCAGTGTTTATTTAAGTGTTTTATTCTCTTTGAGTAATTAACGATGCTTTATCATTTTAAATAATGATGAAGAAATATTATTTTATAAACTTTAGTTTATAAAATAATATTCTACCTTAATTCCTCGTAGTGTTTTATTAAATTGTTTTATTTTAAATAAAACACTTAAGCGTTTTCAAATCAGTGTTTAAATTCATCGTTGGATCGTTTGAGGATCCCGAAGCATATGACTGAGGTTAAATACCCAGGCCCCTACCCTTTTCCCTTCACTTTTTCCTTTCTCCTTTTCTTCTTTCTCGTTCCTCTCCCTCTCCCTCATGGCCGACGTACATGTGATGTTTGCCCCTCCACCGTTCAGTTCAAGTCACCCAACCGGCACCACCTCCCACACCGGCATGATCCTCCATCACCGGCGACCAGAACCTCACCGGTGGTGAGTTAAACCGGCCACCTCTTCTCTCTCTTTCTCCCTCTAACCGAATGAGCCTTAGGGGTTGTTTCTCCTCTTTGGACCACCATACACGGCCAAAACGGCCACCAAGCACTACCAATGGAACCACCATGTCATGGGCTTCCTCCCCATGTCTTTCTTTCTCCCTAACTCTCATTCTTTCTCCGATGGGTCTCCATGGCCTTAGTTTCGGTTGCACCACCGTACACGGCCACCCATGGTGTTTCACCACCACCACCTTGTTCCTCTCATCACCATGAACTTCCCCAAGAAATTTCATAGCCAACGGAGCTATGTGTAGCTCTCACTCTCCCTCACTCTCCAAGGCCGAAATACACTTCAAACGACCGATCCGCTATCGTGAGCCACCAGATGGCCACCACCTCGCCACCACATGTTCATCTAACTTTCCCTAGCTTGCCATGAAGGTCTATGGCTTTCATCCACCTCAAGCAACTCCCACCATTTTTGGATTTACTTTCACGGCATGATGCTGCCGTGCTCCGCCACCTTTGACCACCACGAGGCCACTATGATCCTTTCCAAGGCCACGCCTAGCTATTCTCAAGCCCAAACTACCACTTTATGTGGTGGACAGCCACCGTACGCGGTGT
This sequence comes from Carya cathayensis, assembly GCA_011037825.1. NCBI lineage: Eukaryota > Viridiplantae > Streptophyta > Magnoliopsida > Fagales > Juglandaceae > Carya > Carya cathayensis. Next base: position 1,585,466 of record QGSO01000253.1, on the reverse strand, counting down.
TACCGCCACGTACGCTCCTCCAACGCATGTTTGTGACGAGCAGCGAGCGATGCACGGGTTATCCCATCGATGGTATAACCCTTTATCTCTAGTTATTTACGTTGAAAGTAGTTGATCAGTTGGCTTGTAGACTGTGTAGTTGGTATTTGTGGAGTTCGCTGCATAGTTGTGAAGTGAAGTGTAGTTGTGAAGTGTTGGGCTTGATTGTGTAGTATTGTAGACTATGCTATGAAGTATGGGCGTGTGATGGATGTTGTAGTTGTAATACGGCGACAAGTGTGAAGAGAGTACGCGTGAAGCGTACTCTATGTAATACAGCGATGCACCGTGTGACGTGCGCTGTAGTGATGTGTGGCGTAGAAGGAAGGGAGTGCACGTGGAGTGTACTCCGTGTTGTATGGCGATGCACCATGTGATGTGCATCGTGATGATGAGTGTTGTAGCGAAAGGAGTGCGCGTGGCGCGTACTCCGTGTCGCGTAGCGATGCACCGAGAGGCGTGTATCGTAGCGATGTGTGTAGTAGTATGGATGGAAGAGAGTTCACATGAGTGTACTCTGTACTAGGTCGTGATACACCGGATGGCGTGTCACGAAGGGTTGGATGGTGTAGCAGAGAAGTGTGGAGTGTATGGTGCAGCGTCGGGAAACTATGTAACAGTGTCCCAAAGCAATGGTGATGTGGCTGTAGTCCAAGGTAACGGATGTTGCCTTGAGACTGACTTGTGGCTGAAGGTATGGGTGAAACGGTGAAAAGGTATCAGAGAGTGCAGCGAAAGCATAATGGGCATCGTTCTGTTATTCAGGAATGTGCCCTGAGCTGCATAATGTGACAGAGGCACATTTGTGGATGCAGTCCTCTTGTCAAGTGGCGGGAACTGTGTAACAGTGTCCCGAAGCAGTGGTGATATGGCTTATAGTCCGGGGTGACGTGTATCACCTTGTGGTTGATTATGGCTAAGAGTATATAGAAGTGGTGAAAAAGTATCAGAGAGTGCAGCGGAAGCATGATGGGCATCGTTTTGTTAATTGGGAATGTGCCCTGAGCTGCATAATGTGACAGAGGCGCATTTGTGGATGCAGTCCTCTTGTTAAGTGGCGGGAATTGTATAACAGTGTTCCAAAGCATTGGTGATATGGCCTGTAGTCCGGGGTGACGAGATTCACCTTGTGGTTGACTTTGGCTAGGAGTATATAAAAGTGATGGAGAAGTATCAGAGCGTGCAGCGGAAGCATGATAGGTATCGTGACGCGACCTGAGCTTAGTCTTGAGCTGCGTGACGTGATAGAGGTGCATTTTTGGATGCAGTCCTCTCCTATCAAGTGTTGGGATGAACTTGTATAGGGCCGGGAAGTAGGAAGTGTCCTATCGACCGGGTCTGAGCAAGTTGGTATTGGAATATGGAGCTTGTTTATACAAGCGGGCGTTAATTAGAGCTATAAGTTGCTCTTAGGTGATAAAAGGGGGGTAAGATACAAGTGTCTCTGATGAGACACGTGTACCGGACAGGCTTGCCATATGTAATGGGTAATCTGTCCTGAACATGGTTACATGGTGTTTTAGCCCCAGAGTTGGCTGAATTCATGTAGCCTGATTGGTTAGGAATAAGGATATAGTATGGGCTAGGATACGTGACGGTAGTAATGGGTAAGTTGTCTAAGGTTGGGATGCATGACTCTGTCGGTCGGAATCATGAGTCAGATTGTGGAAATAGAAGAATGAGACGGAGGTCTTAGTGTCTTAACACTAAGGTGAATCACGAAGGTTCACTTTAAGAAATAAGACCAAGAAGGTTTTAGTATAGTCAAGGACACATGAGAGCCCAGGAATGGACGGAGAGTGTTCCAAGTGAGGCGTAGTTCTATTTTAGAATAGTTTCTTATGCATTAGATAGATGATGACGTAAGGCTATGTGTATGCATGTAGGTTGCCATCTGACATGCACACGAATGGACTGCATGGAATGAGTATGGCATGAAGTCCTGGTAAGTATTACGTTCATACTCTTCTAGAGTTTTTACGTATAGAAAAGAAGAAAAAGATGAAAGCTTTTCTCTAAAAGAAGATGAAAAAGAAACGTAAGTTTTCAAGTATAAGTACGTAGCGGCCTTCCTTGGCAGCCCTTTTTACGCACCCAAAGTATGTACGTGTATGCATGTGAATGGATGCTATAAGTAGTACGTATTGTATGTATGTTCATGAAAAGGAAACGAAAAGAAACCTTCAAAGACATAAGAACCGTTAAGGAATGCAAGGACTGAAGTCGTAACGAAAAGAAATGTGACACCTCATTTTTATGTGTATTTTCACTGAAGGAATATTTTGATTTAATTTATATTATAGTGCTTGTATTTTAAATAATCAAATTTTAATTGGATTTTATTTGTTGTTGAGTGTAAATTGCTGTTTAATTTATTTTAACTTGTCTTTGGTTTTAAAATTAAATAATTGGTTTTCACTAGTTATTTAATATATTTTAGATTTACGATGTGTTTAAAATATTTTCTTGGTTTATTTGCTTTTAAAGTTATTTTCGTTGGATAAGTTGTTGGACTCCAGAAGTGAGGATTGGACCTCATTTCTTTTCCTCCATCTTTTCTTTTTCCTTTTTCCTTTTTTCTTTCTTTCTTTTTTCTTCTTTTTCTCCTTTTCTTTTTCTTTCTTCCGGTTTCTCCCTCAGCTCGCACGAACTCTCTCTCTCCTCTCCCCATCGCCGTCCAGCCTTCCCCCCAGCCCACCGCCATCCGGCCGACGTGGCCGACACAGCCACCACCAAAAGAACCCCCTCTGGCCGACGTGCCGCCGTTAGCCACTTATAGCCCATCTAAGCCGCACGGCTTTTTGCCATTTCCGGCGCCGTCGCTCCACCTCCGGCCACCACCTCTTCACCACTTCTTCCCCTACCTCTTGCCGACCTAACCCACCCATTTCCGTTCTAGATCCGTCGCTGGAGCAGCTCCCACGAGCTCAACTCCGATTTACCCGTTTTTGCCTTCTACCGACGTTTTCGCCGCCACCCACGGCCAAAAATCACTTCCCTTAGCTTCATAAACATCCCTAGGCCTTTCCCTATCAATTTGGTATCTTGGTTTGTCCCCGTTCAAAAGTGGGTATTTTACAACCCACGGCCACAGTGCATTTGCACTGTTACGTTGCTTTTCTTTCACCGTTTGCTGCACGCTGATCCTTCGAAAAATAATATATAGCGCTGTAAGTATTTTCCAAATTTCGTTTTAGATTTAAATGTATTATTACCTTTACAATAATTTATTGTAATCTGGTTGGTTATTTCGGACTGAGTCCGAGGAGTCGGGGGTCAGTTGGAATTGAGGAAGGAGTTGTTTGTTGGTTGTTATTGATGTTCAGGATGTGTTGGTTAATTGTGTGATTTTAATTTCATGGCATTGTGCATGTATATTCATGTGTTTTTATTGAAAATTGGTGTTACATGTGTAAATGGATTTTCAGGTGCGTGCATATCACGAGCCCAAGCCGGGATGGGTTATTATCTCGATGGAGCTCCTCTGGTCACTCGGGAGCGGATAAAACTGAGTGACATCCCCTGGGTTGTCACTGGGCGACGACCGGATCGCACGATACGGTAATGCTGTCGTGTCGACTCCGTAGTCCCTAGAGTGGCGGGGACTAGAGGATGGCCTAGCCAGGTACGCGCTGGGCGTGAGTCTGGGCATCACTCGTGTAGGTGTCACACGCGTAGTCGATACCTGTGGTGTGGCACAGAGCCAGAGTGTGCGGATGATCCCTAGGGGAGATCATGGTGCATGCATAATTGGATTGGTTTTATGGTTTTCGGATACAGGCCATTTTCTGGGAAAAATGGCGAGGTTGTGTTGAGGCTTTGTGATCCATTTTCTGGGAAAATAGTGGTTTATTGATTTGGGCCATTATCTGGAATAATGGCTGGGACTGGTTTTAAAGGAAATGTTTTTGGGCCAAAATGGGATTTTGGCGTGCGTGGAAAATTATGGTTTTTGGGACATGTGCATTGGGCATACTTCATGCATATTGTTTTGATTGTAATATGTTTTTGTCTTGCGTTGTTTAGATTTTATTTACCTGCGGCACCATTTTTGGTACCGTAGATTTTGATGCAGATTTGGAGGAGGAGGAGGCTGAGCCCGAGGAGGCAGCTCCGTCGGAGGAGTAGCTGGATGGTTTTTAAATATGTTATATTTGTCGATGTTTATTTAGTATGTATTTGGATTAGAGATGATGTTGAATATGTAATGTTTTATTTAGGCTTGTTTTAAACTGGTTTGTAGTTAAACAAAAAATTCTGGTACTTAATTATATGGCTTATCTATCCGCTGCGTGTTTTTATTTGTACACATTTTGCATGTGCACACACTCTTGGCAGTTGGCGATGGGATGTGTGACCCGTGTTGTCATCATCCCGACATCTCGATTTCCACGTGGCCATACGTGGGAGTTAGGGGGGTCACAGGTGGTATCAGAGCGGTTTGGCTCTGGGTAAAACCACATGTCCCATAGGAGCGGTACCAGAATGTTTTTAAAGTTGTGTTTTAAAGAGTTTGTTTTATTTGAAGCTTGGTTTTCTGTTTTTAATTGAGTTTACTTGTTTTTAATTATTTTATGTATTTGTTTGTTTTATCGTATGTTTTTTTTATGTTATCGTTATCTGGTTTTGTTTTTATGTTGTTTGTTTTATCCGATGTTTAAACGGGGTCAAAGGTTGTGTTATGGCAAGAAAATGGTAAGACCACGAAGGCCTTCTGGGGAACCTCAGGATGAATTACCGAGAGGCGATGGAAATTTCGCCATGGCTCGAGCGTTAAACCGTTTGACGGAATATTTGCAGCGAGGCGAGCAAAGTAGAGAGGCGCAAACTAGTGAGTTAAACAGATTGACTGAATATCTGCAGCGAGGGGAACAAAGTAGAGCAGTGCAGGCTGGGTGCACTTATGAGCGCTTCTTAGCGCATCGTACCCCTGCTTTTACTGGAGAAGAAGATCCACTTCGAGCTGGAAAGTGGATCAAAGATATAGAAAAGACATTTGAAGTCTGTGGTTGCACGGAGGCACAACAAGTGCTCTATGCAAGTTATTTGTTACAAGGTACTGCTTCCGAATGGTGGGAGACAAAAAGAGAAATGCTAGTGTTGGAGTTGGGATCTTTTGCTGCTGTGACTTGGGAGCGGTTTAAAAAGGAATTTAATGACCGTTTCTTCCCTGTACATGTGAGGCGGCAAAAAGCTAGAGAATTTTCTAGTCTGGTCCAAGGAAATATGACTGTGGAACAATATGCCCGAAGATTTGTAGAGCTTGGGCGATTTGCTCCTCATCTTATCGCCATGGAAGAGATGCAAGCCGAGCGCTTCCAAGAGGGTCTATGACCCGAGATACGTAGGATGGTGGTTTGCCTCCGGATGACTGTTTTTCAAGAATTGGTTGATTTGGCCACTCTTGCAGAGTGAGAGATTAATTTGAGTATGGGCTCCCCTACAAGTCAGAAAAGGCGGAGTTATACTGGAGAAGGAAGTAGTTCTAGATCGCCTCATAAATTTGTTCAGCGGACCGGGACTCGACCACAAGCAGCCTCAGGAGTGCGTATAGGAGGTCGGATGCCAGTTTGCGGAAGGTGTAATAGAGCCCATGTGGGTGAGTGCCCTTTGAGTGGGACTCGATGTTATAATTGTGGCCAGCAAGGACACTTTGCTCGTGAGTGTCCTAATACAGTTCAAGGAAACCGTGGAGATCGACGCGGTGGAAGAACTAATCAGAGGCAAGTTGCGCAGGCTCGAGTATATGTTGTTACCCCTGGAGAGGTGGATGATGAGGCACCAGCGACCCACAATGCTGGAGTGATTACAGGTATGGTTCTAAATTAATTTTTGGATTTGATGTTTGGTTTGGTTTGGTTTTTTTCTTTATTTTGGATTTCATGGGTTTATGTGGTTGGTTCAGGAAGAGTCCGATTGTATGATTTTTATGCTTACACATTGTTTGATTCGGGTGCATCTCAGTCGTTTGTGTCTTCTACGTTCGCACGGTTATGTAATTTGGTTACGGGACCCCTACCAAAATCATTAGTGGTGAGTCTTCCAAATGGTGAAATGATTTGTTGTTCTAAAGTTGCGTTGGGTTGTCCTTTGGATTTTGGTGGAAGGACACTTGATGCCAATTTGGTTGTATTCAAGTTGTTGGGATTTGACATTATTCTCGGCATAGATTGGTTATATCGGTATTGTGCGAGTATTAATTGTAGAAGTCGTGTGATCAGCTTTCAACTCCCAGATGGTGATTATTTAGAATTTATGGGAAGTAAATTAAAAGAAAAGCCGGTAGTTATATCGGCAATTTAAGCGAAGAGAGATATTGCTTGTGGAGCGGATGCCTTTTTGGTTCAAGTGGTGTCTACGCCAACTGGGAAAAAGTCTTTAGCAGATATTCCAGTTGTAGAAGAATTTCCTGATGTGTTTGTAGATGATTTGCTGGGGTTATCTCCTGTCCGCGAGTTGGAGTTCGCTATCGATTTGGAACCTGGAGCGGCTCCTGTGCATAAAGCCCCTTACCGTATGGCACCAGCTGAATTGAAAGAGTTGAAAGTCCAGTTGCAAGAGTTGGTAGACAAGGGGTTTATCCAGCCAAGTACTTCGCCATGGGGTGCGCCAGTATTATTTGTTAAAAAGAAAGATGGCACTCTTAGAATGTGCATTGATTATCGAGAGCTTAATAAAGTGACCATCAAGAATAAATACCCTCTTCCAAGAATCGACGATTTATTTGATCAGCTTCAAGGAGCAGCTATCTTTTCAAAGATTGATTTGAGATCAGCATATTATCAGTTGCGAATAAGAGATAGAGATATCCCCAAGACTGCTTTCAGATCAAGATATGAGCATTATGAGTTTAAAGTGATGCCTTTTGGGTTGGCTAATGCCCCTGCAGCTTTTATGGATCTGATGAATCGGGTTTTTCGACCTTATCTGGATTCTTTTGTGGTGGTCTTCATTGATGATATTTTAATTTATTTTCAGGATATTGAAGAGCATGCTTATCACCTTCGCTTAGTGCTTGGAAAGTTACGGGAGCACCAGCTGTATGCGAAGCTTAGCAAATGTGAATTTTGGCTGGAAGAAGTCAAATTTCTCGGGCATGTAATTTCCCGAGACGGTGTGGCAGTTGATCCCAGTAAGGTGGAAGCTATTTTATCATGGCAGCGTCCTTCGACTGTGCGCGAGATTCGAAGTTTCTTGGGACTTGCTGGATACTATAGAAGATTTGTGGAGGGATTTTCCCGATTATCCGGACCTCTCACCGCTTTGACTAGAAAGAATGCGGAGTTTATTTAGTCAGACAAGTAGAGGAGTTTCAAGGAATTGAAGAACAGATTGACAACTGCACCAGTGTTAGCACTTCCAGAACCACATAAGCCATTTGTAGTTTTTAGTGATGCATCTAAATTTGGTTTGGGATTTGTTCTCATGCAAGAAGGACGAGTTGTGGCTTATGCATCTCGTCAACTGAAGGACCACGAGAAGAATTACCCGATGCATGATTTAGAATTGGCTGCAATAGTGTTTGCTCTTAAGATTTGGCAACACTATTTATATGGGGCAGTTTGCGAAGTCTACAGCGATCACAAGAGTCTAAAGCATTTATTTTCTCAGAAAAATCTCAACATGAGGCAAAGACGATGGTTAGAGCTAATAAGTGATTATCAGTGCGAGATTAAATACCATCCAGGAAAGGCAAATGTAGTTGCTGATGCTTTGAGCCGAAAGTCACACTTAGAGGATGAAGCTGAATCTTCTGGAATGGATTCAATACTTTGCGGGATGAGAATGCTCCTTATTGGAAGTTCGCAACAAGAGGAAGTGATATCTTCAATTCTTGATATTCGAGTAGTTGATTTTGAAGAATTGAAGACTCTACAAAGAAAAGATCCGAAGCTGTTGGACATTAGAAAAAGGGTCAGAAAATCTAGAGGGCCATTGCACTATAGTTTGGATAAAGAGGGGATTCTTCGATTCCGAGATCGTAGAGTAATTCCCAAGGATTCAGAATTTAAGGAGCGAATTATGGCAGAAGCTCACGCAGCTCCCTATTCCGTCCATCCTGGTAGCACGAAGATGTATCAGGACTTAAAGAAAAGTTATTGGTAGGAAGGAATGAAGAGGGATATTGCCCTGTATATTGAGAGATGTGACACTTGCCGACAGGTCAAGGCCGAACATCGAAGACCAGCTGGTTTGCTTCAGCCCCTCCCTATTCCTGAGTGGAAATGGGATGATATCACTATGGATTTTGTAGTGGGCTTACTGATGACTCCTAGTGGAAAGAACTCAGTTTGGGTGATTGTTGATCGATTAACTAAGTGTGCTCACTTCTTACCGGTCAATAATACTGATTTTCTGGGAAAATTGACTCGCATGTATGTAAAAGAAATAGTGCGATCACATGGGATACCCAAGAGCATAGTGTCGGATCGGGACCCAAGGTTCACATCTCATTTTTGGAAGAGTTTGCAGGCAGCTCTAGGTACTAAATTAAAGTTTAGTACTGCTTATCACCCTCAGACGGACGGCCAATCAGAGCGCACCATTCAGACTCTGGAAGATATGTTGCGAGCGTGTGCTATGGAATTTCAAGGGAGTTGGGAAAATCACTTGCCACTCATAGAATTCGCTTATAATAACAGCTATCATGCATCCATTCAAATGGCTCCTTATGAAGCTCTGTATGGGAGAAAGTGTAGATCACCCTTGTGTTGGAATGAAGTTGGGGAGAAGAAGATAATTGGAACCGAAATAATTCAGGAAATGCAAAATCAGATTCAGATTATAAGAGACAAGATGGCTGCAGGGCAAAGTCGTTAGAAAAGTTACGCGGATACCAGGAGGAGAGAATTGTCTTTCGAAGAAGGCGATTAGGTTTATCTCAAGGTCTCTCCCATGAAAGAAGTTAAGCGTTTTGGGAAGAAGAGGAAGCTGGATCTGAGATATGTTGGACCTTTTTAGATTTTGGAGAAAGTAGGGTCAGTCGCTTATCGAGTTGCATTGCCAGAATATTTTGGGGATATTCATGATGTCTTCCATGTTTCATCTTTGAAGAAGAGTTTTGGACAACAAGAGCCACGCATTGTCGACCCAGAGTGTATTCAGCTGCAACCTGATCTTACTTATGAAGTTGTACCGATGCAGATCATGGATTGGAAAGAACAACAGCTGAGATCCAAGATGATACCTCTGGTGAAGGTGGCATGGGGTGATCCGTTGGCTCAAGATTTCTCTTGGGAGAGAGAAGCAGATATGAGGGAGCAGTATTCGTATTTGTTCGAGTAAACAGCGGTATGTTCCTTAAGCTTGGTCTAAGTGGAATATTGTGGTTGCTTTAACATTAGCGTTTGACCTTGCAAATTTCGAGGACGAAATTTATTTTAAGGGGGGGAGGATGTGACACCCCGTTTTTACGTGTATTTTCATTGAAGGAATATTTTGATTTAATTAATATTATAGTGCTTGTATTTTAAATAATCGGATTTGAATTGGATTTTATTTGCTGTTGAGTTTAAATTGTTGTTTAATTTATTTTAACTTGTCTTTGGTTTTAAAATGAAATAGTTAGTTTTCACTATTTATTTAATATATTTTAGCTTTACGTTGTGTTTAAAATATTTTCTTGGTTTTATTGCTTTTAAACTTATTTTCGTTGGATCAGTTTTTGGACTCCAGAGGTGAGGATTGGACCTCATTTCTTTTCCTCCATCTTTTCTTTTCTCTTTTCCCTTTTCTTTTTTTTTTT
>QGSO01000253.1:1539673-1572215 GCA_011037825.1 Carya cathayensis | reverse complement strand
CTCATTAAATTATTATAATTGTGCTACTTTAAAAACAAGCTTATCTAATATTTTGAAATTCGATGGATAAGATCCGGGAAAACGCCATCGAGGTACAACGCTTAGGATAAAACTGTTCATGATTTTACAGCTGTCGGTGAAGAACAAATTACGTGATTTACGGAAAAGATAATCTATACGCGTGATTCCAGATGAGGGTAAAGACGAGAGAGATGTGATTGCTGTCGGGAAAGAATCCAAAACTGATAATTTTAGCGGGCTGTTACAGGATACCCAAGAGCATAGTGTCGGATCGGGATCCAAGGTTCACATCCCATTTTTGGAAAAGTTTGCAGGCGGCTCTAGGTACTAAATTAAAGTTTAGTACTACTTATCTCCCTCAGACGGACGGCCAATCAGAGCGCACCATTCAAACTCTGGAAGATATGTTGCGAGCGTGTGCTATGGAATTTCAAGGGAGTTGGGAAAATCACTTGTCACTTATAGAATTCGCTTATAATAACAGCTTCCATGCATCCATCCAAATGGCTCCTTATGAAGGTCTGTATGGGAGAAGGTGTAGATCACCCTTGTGTTGGGATGAAGTCGGGGAGAAGAAAATAATTGGACCCGAGATAATTCAGGAAATGCAAGGTTAGATTCAGATTATAAGAGATAAAATGGCGGCGGCACAAAGTCGTTAGAAAAGTAACACAGATACCAGGAGGAGAGAATTGTCTTTCGAAGAAGGCGATTGGGTTTATCTCAAGGTCTCTCCTATGAAAGGAATTAAGCGTTTTGGGAAGAAGAGAAAGCTGGATCCGAGATATGTTGGACCTTTTCAGATTTTGGAGAAAGTAGGGTCAGTCGCTTATCGAGTTGCATTGCCAGAATATTTTGAGGATATTCACGATGTCTTCCATGTATCATCTTTGAAGAAGAGTTTTGGACAACAAGAGCCATGCTTTGTCGACCCAGAGTGTATTCAACTACAACCTGATCTTACTTATGAAGTTGTACCGACGCAGATCATGGATTGGAAAGAGCAACAGTTGAGATCCAAGACGATACCTCTAGTGAAGGTGGCATGGGGAGATCCGTTGGCTCAAGATTTCTCTTGGGAGAGAGACGCAGATATGAGGGAGCAGTATCCGTATTTGTTCGAGTAAACAGCGGTATGTTCCTTAATCTTGGTCTAAGTGGAATATTGTGGTTGTTTTAACATTAGCATTTGACCTTGCAAATTTCGAGGATGAAATTTATTTTAAGGGGGGGAGGATGTGACACCCCATTTTTACGTGTATTTTCATTGAAGGAATATTTTGATTTAATTTATATTATAGTGCTTGTATTTTAAATAATCGGATTTTAATTGGATTTTATTTGCTGTTGAGTTTAAATTGCTGTTTAATTTATTTTAACTTGTCTTTGGTTTTAAAATTAAATAATTGGTTTTCACTAGTTATTTCATATATTTTAGCTTTACGATGTGTTTAAAATATTTTCTTGGTTTATTTGCTTTTAAAGTTATTTTCGTTGGATCAGTTGTTGGACTCCAGAAGTGAGGATTGGACCTCATTTCTTTTTCTCCATCTTTTCTTTTTCCTTTTTCCTTTTTTCTTTCTTTCTTTCTTCTTCTTTTTCTCATTTTCTTTTTCTTTCTTCCGGTTTCTCCCTCAGCTCGCACGAACTCTCTCTCTCCTCTCCCCATCGCCGTCCAGCCCTTCCCCCCAGCCCACCGCCGTCCAGCCGACGTGGCTGACAAAGCCACCACCAAAAGAACCCCCTCCGGCCGGTGAACACCCCCACCGAATATCTCCTCTATCCGTGCCGCCGTTAGCCACTTATAGCCCATCTAAGCCTCACGGATTTTTGCCATTTTTGGCTCCGTCGCTCCACCTCCAGCCACCACATCTTCACCACTTCTTCCCCTACCTCTTGCCGACCTAACCCACCCATTTCCGGTCTAGATCCATCGCCGGAGCAGCTCCCACGGGCTCAACTCCGATTTACCCGTTTTTGCCTTCTACTAGCGTTTTCGCCGCTACCCACGGCCAAAGCTCACTTCCCTTAGTTTCATAAACATCACTAGGCCTTTCCCTATCAATTTGGTGTCTTGGTTTGTCCCCGTTCAAAAGTGGGTATTTTACAACCCACGGCCATAGTGCATTTGCACTGTTACGTTGCTTTTCTTTCACCGTTTGCTGCACGCTGATCCTTCGAAAAATAATATATAGCGCTGTAAGTATTTTCCAAATTTCGTTTTAGATTTAAATGTATTATTACCTTTACAATAATTTATTGTGATCTGGTTGGTTATTCCGGACTGAGTCCGAGGAGTCGGGGGTCGGTTGGAATTGAGGAAGGAGCTGTTTGTTGGTTGTTATTGATGTTCGGGATGTGTTGGTTAATTGTGTGATTTTAATTGCATGGTATTGTGCATGTATATTCATGTGTTTTTATTGAAAAATGGTGTTACATGTGTAAATGGATTTTCGGGTGCGTGCGTATCACGAGCCCAAGCCGGGATGGGTTATTATCTCGGTGGAGCTCCTCTGGTCACTCGGGAGCGGATAAAACTGAGTGACATCCCCTGGGTTATCGCTGGGCGACGACCGGATCGCACGATACGGTAACGCTGTCGTGTCGACTTCGTGGTCCCTAGAGTGGCGGGGACTAGAGGATGGTCTAGCCAGGTACGAGCTGGGTGCGAGTTTGGGCATCACTCGTGTAGGTGTCACACGCGTAGTCGTTACCTGCGGTGTGGCACAGAGCCAGAGTGTGCGGATGATCCCTAGGGGAGATCATGGTGCATGCATAATTGGATTGGTTTTATGGTTTTCGGATACGAGCCATTTTCTGGGAAAAATGGCGAGGTTGTGTTGAGGCTTTGTGATCCATTTTCTGGGAAAATGGTGGTTTATTGATTTGGACCATTATCTGGGATAATGGCGAGGACTGGTTTTAAAGGAAATGTTGTTGGGCCAAAATAGGATTTTGGCGTGCGTGGAAAATTATGGTTTTTGGGACATGTGCATTGGGCATACTTCATGCATATTGTTTTGGTTGTAATATGTTTTTGTCTTGCGTTGTTTGGATTTTACTTACCTGCGGCACCATTTTTGGTACCGTAGATTTTGATGCAGATTTGGAGGAGGAGGAGGCTGAGCCCGAGGAGGCGGCTCCGCCGGAGGAGTAGCTGGATGGTTTTTAAATATGTTATATTTGTCGATATTTATTTAGTATGTATTTGGATTAGAGATGATGTTGAATATGTAATGTTTTATTTACGCTTGTTTTAAACTGGTTTGTAGTTAAACAAAAAATTCTCGTACTTAATTATATGGCTTATCTATCCGCTCCGTGTTTTTATTTGTACACATTTTGCATGTGCACAGACTCTTGGCACTTGGTGATGGGATGTGTGACCCGTGTTGTCATCATTCCGACGTCTCAATTTCCACGTGGTCATACGTCGGAGTTGGGGGCGTCACAAGAAAGAAAAGAAGACAAAGAAAACAAGATTTTTCCTAAAATAACTCTCTTTCCAGACTCTTTTTAAATAGCTCTTCTTCAAAGAAAAGAAAGAAAACCATTTTCTTAATTAAAACTCTTATGAATCGAAAGAATTGAAGAAACGTAAGAATTGTAAGAAATGTAAGGATTGAAAGGACTGAAATGGAAGAATGGACTGTAAAGGAAAGGAAAGGACTGTAAAGGAATGGATGGACTGGACTGAATGGATGATATATGAAAATACGTAACGGCCACATGGACTGAAATGGATATGGTACCAATGAATGGACTGTAAAGGGGCAAATTGCAATGCTGGGTAAGTAGTACTGGTAGTGCACCCAGTGCTGCACCCTGACGGAATGGATTCCCAAACCCGTGGCCACGGGCGGAATCAGGTCCAAAAGACCGCTAACCCCAGCACACGGGGCGTAACAGTGTGCAAATGGCCAATGAAAGTGATAAGAAAGAATGGATGCATGTTAAGGAACGAATGCATGTATGAATGGATGACCGGAATGCATGAATGTACGTAAGTAAGGAAAGATGAACGAATGAATAGGATGTATGAATGAATGTATGTAAAAAGAACGAATGCATGAAAACATTCTTTAAGAAATGAAAGCAGCGATGCGTGGGGAATTGTTTTAAAGAAGAAAGCACGTTTATAAAGAAAAACCCCACCTCGCAACGTTTTTAAAACGAAAAGAACGAAGTATGCATGCTAAGTACGCTATGTATGTATGGAATAATGAATGCATGACTGAAAATCTATGTTATTATATTTGACCGTATGAAGTAATACTTACGAGTTATCGACTCATTTTAGTTTTATGTGTGCTCTCCCAGGCACAAGATGAGCATGACAAGTCAAGACGGGCACAGCCAAAGGGGGAAGAGCACGAAGGCCTAGGCAAGATGTTTTTATATGAAAACTTAAATTATGAAAGTTAATGTTTTCAGCTATAATCTTTTAATAAAGAAAATGAATTTTATTTATAGCATGGAGTCTTTTGTATCCTGGCATGAATGGAAAAGAATTGTAAAAGGAATAGTAATTCTCGTCGATTTTTATCAAAAAATTGATATAAAAAGGACCCACCATAAGGACGGGCGTTACAATGGGACTATTGTGAGACCCTAAAACAAAGGAACCAAGGTAGTTGTTTTTTAGTTAGGGTGAACGAATAGTTCCTAAGTTACCTCCTATTTTTCGAAGGATGTACATAGGATTGGCAGCCTATAGAGAGGATTTTGAGGCTGGTTGTAGATCATTGATTGGTTTGGATGGTTGTTTCCTAAAAGGACCATTTAAGGGGTAGGTCCTATGTGCTGTTAGTAGGGATGCAAATGATAACATGTACCTCATTGCCATGGCTATTGTGGAGGCAGAGTTAAAGGATAGTTGGGTATGGTTTATTGAGACTCTTATATCTGATCTTGAACATCAACCTGAAGGCGGGTGGACATTTATCAGTGACAGACAAAAGGTAATTTTTTAAATCTTTCAATATATTCTATTAAATCAACCTATTAAACGAGCCACTCATCCAAATTTTTTGTGGGGTTTAAAGCCAGCAATGGAGGAGTTGGTGCCTTACAATGACAGCCGTATTTGTGTGAGGCATTTATATGCAAATTTTCGAGATCCTAGTCACTGGGGTGTGGCTCCGAAGGAGAAATTGTGGTAGGCAGCCACAGCATACACCAAGATAGACTTTGAGAGAGTTATGGAGGAACTAAAAGCCTTCAATGAGCCTGCATATGACTACCCAAAGGTCATAAACCCATCACAATGGTCTAAAGCATGATTTAACACATTTTGTAAGTCTAACCTAGTAGTGAATAATCTCAATGAATGCATATATTCATCAAGCACAGGACAAGCTTGAACTGTGACTATGGTGGAGACCATACGAAAGAAACTGATGAGTTGATATCAGTTGAAAAGGGAAGTAATTGGTAAATGGGAGAATATAATAACACCTCGGATAGTTGCGAAGCTTGAACTTATGCTTGACTTGTCCATCTATTGTACTCCAACGTATGCAAGAGGTGGTCAGTTTGAGGTTAACAATGTCGGTATGTAATATGTGGTTGATTTGGGCAAGAGGACCTGCTCATGTTTGAGATGGGACATGACAGGTATTCCATGCCCTCACGTATACACATGTATTATGTACTCTGACCAAGACCCCAAGGGATATGTGAACCATTACTATAGTGTGGAGACGTGGAGGGTAGCATACGAGCCTTTAATTTACCCTATGCCTAGTGAGGATCAGTGGCTCACTACCACATACAAGAAGGCCACTACTCATGCGGTTAGGAAACAACCCGAGAGGCCAAAGAAACATCGAAGAAGAAATTAGGATGATCAACAAGGAGCAAACAAATTGAGAAAAATTGGTGTGTATATGACCTGTTCGATATGTAAGCAAGCTAGTCACAACAGAAGAAAATGTCCACATCGGAATGCAAGCATGCCCTTCTTCACTTCTACAGCAAAATTTCAAGCTACTTCATTTCCAAATGAACTGGTTAGTGGCTAATTCTTCCTTATTTATTATATAGTATTCAATTACATATATGTTGAGAATGTTTATTTACATTTAAATGTACTACTAGGTCATTTCACAACCTCTACTGTCAGAGCCTTTATAGCCAACAACCCAATCTAGGCAAACTGAGCACACTCCACCATCATCGCCTTCACAGGCAGCATGGCAAACAAGTCCAATAGTGCAAACTCCCCTGTCGTCGCCTTCATAAGTAGCCTGAAAAACAAGTCCAGCAGGCAAAACTAATCAACTGCAAGCCAATGTGGGTCTTGTACCAAAGTTGATTGCCAAACGACCACCTAGGAGGTGATCTACAAGACTTAAGGGCCAACACTCATAGACTAGTACACGGCCACATGTATTTGTAGACTTAAACGTCGATACAAGCAATCCAGTACAAAGAAGATTGTATTCTTGGGGCAATCCTAGAATGGAAGGCATGCAATTCAGAGTTCATCAATTGCCACCCAACACCCAAGTGCGTCCTGCCAAGGCTAATGCTGCATCAGTGCAAAAAGGGAAGGGTATAGAGTCATCTTCACGTGTGGAGAAGATGAACCAAAATCAAAAGGGAAAACGAAAGAGACCAAACTGACAATATTGATTACTGTTGTAATGGTGTAGTGAGGGTTTTATGGTATTACTGGTATTAGAAAACTTTTGTTGTAATGGTCCAAAACCAGTGCATTTTTTATTTTATGGTGTTATGGTAACATTCCAATTGAGGGATTTTGATATGTATAGTGACATTATTCATTAATCATTATTACCACCACTTGACTACTATGTATTGAGATTTTTTGGATAGGAAACAAACTACTCTTGCTATGTGTGATCTGTAATTTACCATATTTATGCTATATGATAAAGGTATGAAATAAATACTTTACAGTAGTCTAATTTAATAGTCATTAACAGAACACAATAAGTTGTTGCCACAAAATTCAATACATAACCAAATTACATACAACAACCAAAGTCAACACAACAAGTAATGTCCAATACAACAATCAAACTCAAAACAACAAATACAGTCAATACACATCCAAAAAATTACATTAACCAATCCTATGCTATCATCAAGTTCTTGCAACCTTCGTCACCATCATGGGACATTTTCATACAAATAACAACAACAACCAAAACCATTACAATGACACCACACCATATGCAGTTATTATTTTTCTTCACAAGATTTTAGATTTTTCCTTCTCCTTGGCAAATAACTTTTGGATATGCTCCCTGCACTCCCTCTCCATCACCAAGTTAGTCTCTAATTTTGACTTCTCAATCTTCAACTCACAACTTTGTATCTGGAGTCTATCTCGAATCTGGCCAACAGCATCTCCGCACGTGGAGCAAAAATCATGATCTACCCAATTAAAAAATATACAACACCTGTCTCCACCCCCATGTTGACAACTAGGCGTCCATTATGGGCATCTTCAGAACTTCCTGTTGTAGTTATCGTCCGTAGTTGACGCTCTTGGATGTGCCAACAGATTGCAACGTTAAAATGGGCCATCTGGTGGTGCTTTACCACCCCAGCTTGTGCTAGATGAACCAATGGACATCTTTCACAACCTGCTAAAATATGTGTTAGTCTGTATATGAGTCCAAGTCATGATAGAATTAGATCCAAGCAATATATCATGGCAAATAAACTAGAACATTGTCTAAGACTGATAACATTAAGATTAAGAAAATATCATGACAAAATTGGAATACTTGCATCACTTGCTTATGCTATATTCCTATTTTACATGAAACACAGTATACAGCTTTGGGTGTGTGCAGTTGCTACAAATAACAAGAAGCATGAATTCATTTCATTCCAATAGAAACTACTACTGTAGACTGATCATTTGAATATGAAGAACCAAGTCAGTTTAAATGCAAACAAAAAAGAAAGTAATTTCACCTTTATTTCTTAGCAACTCGATGAAGACGAATGAAACACCAATGAGAACAGCAATCGATCAATGGTTTGGTCTGGAGGAAGTCAGTGGTTTTTGACTTAGGGTTTTCAAATTTTGCATTTGGGGGTTTTCGAGTTTCTCTTTCAATTTGGGGACAATGAAGCCGATGAAGTGAGGGGTGCTTTTGTCTTTACAATAAGAGAAATGCATATGAGGAGCACGTGGAGCACATTTCAGTTACATTTAATGCTGCTGGTAGGCGGAAGGGGGGATTGGAAAGTTTTAAATATAAACGGGTCCACTTTGATGCAATTATTAGTTATGGAGGCACATTGTGAATTGAGTGCAAGTTCGAGTGAGTAAAGTATAATTAACTCTATATATCTTAGATATGCCCAACCCAATGTAGAATATTTTTGGCACAAATTATCTAAATTTTGGTCATCCTTCTCATTTGGTCAAGCCAATGAGGATGCTCTAAGAAAAAAAATTTAAATTAAAAATGCACATAAGTGTGTAATGCACAGAAGATGAATAGATCAATTTTTCTATAATGCAGCCAAGAACAGTTCAATCCCAAATAGTACATGCCCACCTATACGTATCAGATGACATAATTGCCCCTTTCTCCCTCTTGAAAATTCATTCATACGACAGTACCGCTTCAGAACTACTAGTTATCAAGAGTAGTACTTGTTCCGCACAAATATACAATATAGACTTTGCTTCCTGCTGGTTTCTCTTGGAGACGGAGAAAAATGAGAATCTTGAGTAAGAAACCCAAAGCTGCAAAGAATCAAGAAATCTTGCCCATGGTATGAAACCAACTTTCTGTGGTGTCCTTTATCATTTTTTATATTTTTGTGTTGCTTATAAAGGATCTTTAGACAAAATTAAAGGGTAAATATTCATGATTGCGTTAATGGCTCTATGCATGACTGTTGAGATGTTAGTTGCCAAAACCAAAATGGTTTTCTTATCCCTTTGTTCATTGCTTTTTATATTTCGTCTTATGTATGGATTGTAGCTTTAGGGATAATTTTTGAAAGCTGTGTTTTGTTGGTGGGTTTTTTTTTTTTTTTTTTTTGTGGATTTTAACATTAATGTAAGGTCAAGTTTGATCTTTTATCTTTATGGAAAAGCATGGTAACTACACTTTAAACATGTCTTTAGCCATCCAAGGAGAAGTACCTCTCACAGGATTATTCTTTTTACTAAAAAAGGACACATCTTCGCAAGTTTTAGACGAACAGGGCTTTTTCTATGTTTAAGTTTGTAGAAGAATACTTCCACGCCTTTTTTATTTACCCATATAAGACTTCTATTTTACTTGCAAATTCCTTGGATTTCTTTTTTTTTTTTTTATGAATAAGATCAAGATTTTATTCATACAAGTAACAAGGCTAATCCAAGTACACAGGAAGTATACAAATCCTAACTCTAGTTACTAGTCAGGAACTAGAAAAATGAAACAGGAAACTCATGGACGCTAGTTCCTTTAAAGACAATGGTAAAGAAACAAGGAACTAGTTGTTAGTGATTAAAACTCGTCATTTCCCTTGATCTTGAGTTTTTGGAACTAGTGGTATGTGGTGATACCATTACAGATCACTTGTCCCAAAAACCTAAGACATTGGTACTCGATGAATTTCATCACTTAAACAGTATTCTAATATACATCAATGTTGTTGTTACCTATCATATAAGTAGTTATTATTATCTGGGAAGTTTGAGAACATGGATTGTGGAATTTTTCTTCATCTGCTAATTAGTGTTTATGCTAGTGTAATCCTGGACACACAAGTCCACCTCAGGAGTGAGTGAACTTGCAGCCTGGAAAAAAAAAAGTAGGCCGATCACCCAAAAAAGGAAATCAGCCCTGGTCTAAAAGCAGCATCCCTTTCTTGGGGAGGGTGAAGACAAAGCTTAAACAACAAGCAGAGTCTTCCAATCCATCAAATCCAAATAAAAAAGTTAATTCTATGCTGCTATTGTCAAATGATCTCAACGTATCCAAAATGCAATTATTCCTGCTCGAAACTATCAAGCTGAGCCTATTAATGTTGAAGAGATAATTCTAAGTGAAAGTGAGAAAGAAGATGACCCATTTTCTATGACTCAGAGGGAGCAATTAAGGCCTAAGCCAACAACCTTTGGTGAAAAGAACTTGGAAGAAAAGGTTGGATATATCATACAATAATTGGAAGCACAAGAAAAGGCCATGGAAGCATTGAGGTCCGAGTCATCTAAGACAGATGTCTTATACAAAAAATTGTATATAGGCTCCCAAAAAAAGGTTGAATCCTTGAGCGAAAAAAATAAACAACTTTCCATGAAGCTGGAAATTGCTCTTGCAAAACTTGAAACAGTATCTCACTGCTCCTCTTAAATATCATTTGTTTTCCAATGATTTATACAACTATGCTACTCTATCTTCAGTCATTGCTATAAAACTTGTTCTACAATTGCTGAAATTGGTGTGCACAGTTACGTTTATGCGTATATAACCCTGAAACAGTGACCAGTTACCTTGACCAAATTATGCATTTAATTTCTTTACAGGGTTAAAAGGAGTTACATTATATTATTGTTTTGCTTGCTTGAACCTTTTTTGTTGTTATGATTGTGAGAACTATTAGAGTGCTCCTGTAGAACGAGTTAATGTAAATCTTACATGCAGACATCTATAAAAATGTATTGTTAGTAGTATATAAATAGTTCATTCCTTCTTTTCTACACGTTGCAATGGGCTAGCTTTGCATGTCAGACCCACAGATTTCTAGAGTTTGTACATTGCCTTGAGATCTAATAACTCCACTTGTGGGAAGTTAGGGTATACAGAGAGGACCAATTAGCTTGTAATATGGGTGAGTGAGCATTAATTTAGATAATTGAGAATTAGTAACGACTAAATCTGCTAATCAAAGATCTATTTTCTAAATAAAAGTTTCAGGTCCTCTTTAATTTTGGGTTTTTAAGAACCTTGATAATTGACAATTGACAAAAGATTCTACATTTTCCACTTTAAAGATGATCTGTTTCTTTATGTGAGGGATGATAATTTGTCTCGACTGTTTCTTTATGTAATGGACAACAATAACTTTTTTTTTTTTTTTAAATAGACTTCATTTCATTCAATGAAACCGAAGTTACAACTATGACTAATCAATACAGAGAAAAACCAAGATTACCAGCCAAACTACTCATCTGTTAGGGGCTACCCTGCCCATAAATTTCTTTATGGCAGACATTGTCTTAACTTCTATAAACTCTCTCCTGACAACAGTCAATAGAGAAAGAGTTCTGTTTAAAAACAGAACTAAGCGACCTCTCTTCTGAAGAAAGAGAGGTAGTAACAAGCTCCATCCTCCCAAGGAGGAGGAGTATAATCACCCACCTTCCTCTAATAGAGGAGTGAGACAATCACTCACCTTCCTCCAAATGAGAAGTGAGACTCTATTGCTATAGATATCACGTCCAATATCCTATTTCTTTTTATTTATAAAAAACAAAAAACAAAGTATCTAAAAAAATACAAAACACATGGCCCAGTCTAAATCAAAACATATGGGCCCAGTCTAAATGCATGGCCCATTAAACAACAAAATACGTGGACCAAGTTTGATTGTAAGTGAGGGATCTTAGGGTTTCATCATAAACTTTATGTCACCGCCTCCCTTTTCTCAGCGAGTCAACCAGCGCAGGAGCACCGGCTTTCGCAAGAAGTCCACTGGGGCTGCATTTCGACACAAGCACCGGCTTCTGCACATCTGCGAGTCCACATTTCTGCACATCTCCCAATCACATGTACCCCCCCTTTACCTGTACCGCGTACCGCCACTCTAGAGGCCATCGTTACCTTTCGGTAATGTCCACCATGGAGTTGTTGTCTACTGGGCAAACCAGCCACATCTGCAAGAGGATTTATTCCTTTGTTTTATGCTTTGAAAATAGAGCATTTACATGAACCAAACCAAATACCGCCAGTCCAGGTTGCACCCAACCGACAGGGAGCAACCTCCCCACCGACTGAGAAACATCCCCCCTTCCCAAACCAGGGGTCATGCTCATCCGCAAGAGCCTCCAAGTTGTTCCGCATCGCCACTCCCTCCAAGAAACCAAAGGCCATCTCGTTCTTTCTCTTACCACTTCTTGTGCATGGTTCCTAGCTGAACTTCAAACCTGTTTTCGACCAAAAAAAGGGAGAGAGAGATGAACCACCGAGATCTTAGGCTACGCACATGAGCCACGGCATCACGCCTTCACAACAGTTTAATGGACAACAATAACTGACTACTTGTTAATTATTTAATCATCATGCTGAATGGTACTTATATCAGCTTTAAAAAGTTTCATATATGCTAATGATTTTACCGCTTTTCATCTTTCCTCTTCTTTGTTTTCTTCTATTCCAGTATGAGAACAGAAATCAAGTTTTCTCTAAATTGTTGGAAAAATTGAAGGATTTCATCGTGGTTGTGAATTTGACAATGCTACTGAGACTGCATTTAATGCATCATCTCAAGCATTACGCTCGACCTTCTGTGTAGATTTTGATGATGCTCTTCGATCCCGAAGTCATTTGTAAAGAGAAATAAAACTACTGGATGTCGCATGAAAAGAATCTGAAACTTGTCACATAGTCTAGGTGGCTTGCCTAAAATTTTGAGCATACTTTAACTTAGAATCTACGATGGTCTTGTTTGGTTAAAGTAGAGATGATGACTAGGGTGATAGTACTGGCACTTGCGTTAAGCTTGACTCACAAGTCCTTTTGATCATGTTTACCTTCCTAATTGGATAATGCATTTTTTTTTTTGTACTTCCAGATACAATGGACTATTTCATTCCAACATACGATGTGCTTTTGATGTTTACCAGTTCGTTTCACTGTAACTCTCCCACCTCTAAGCTATACAAACTACCTATATATCGGCTCAAAACTGATTAATATTTGTTTGGATGGTGCTAGCGGTTATGTTGCCGTGACGTGGCATTTCATATTTTTTTTAGAAAAACCTTCTTTTCAATATTTTGGATCATTCTTAATAGTCTGTGGCAAAGCATTCTCTGCCTCCACAGCAAACTATCTTCTTGTTCAATCTGGGTCTTGCCTTTTCTAGGGAATTTATGTGAATTTATATATGAGTTTTGAGGTTATTTGTGATGCGTATTGAATATGTGAATATGGTTGCAACTAAATATGTGGATATGTGCTTTCAAATGTAAATTTTTCATGGTTGTAGTATGTGCTTTCAAATGTAAATTTTTCAAGAACAGAGAGTGATTACTCAGCCACGGGAGTACATATGGGTTTCTCAAAGCTTCCAACTGAGTGTACATTCTTCTCAAAGCAACGATTGATTGAAGAATTCTCTGTTTTTTTTTTTTCCTCTTCACTTCTATAGGAAATCAAGAACAGGACCTGTATTAGGCATGATTATTCCGCCACGAATTTTTGCATGGAATGCAAAATTATCTTAAAATTAAGAATGATTTTCATATCGACCATACCTTCCCACATGTTCTTATTTGGTTTATAAGCCTTAATTAAGATTTTTAACAAATTTTTTTATTTTGTTGTCAAGTTAGTTACTATTTTGTAGTTTTTCTTATTGAAACCTGATGGTAACATTCTTGTAGGCTAATCTTTTCTCCAACAATTAGCTATCTAACTTCAACAGGGCATAATCTACACGTATTGTGCTTGTTCGATGGTAAGATACATTGATCACCATTCCACTTTCTTGGCAGTTGGTATTAT
Source organism: Carya cathayensis (assembly GCA_011037825.1). NCBI lineage: Eukaryota > Viridiplantae > Streptophyta > Magnoliopsida > Fagales > Juglandaceae > Carya > Carya cathayensis. The sequence goes on along the minus strand of QGSO01000253.1, from coordinate 1,558,479 downwards.
TTGGTAAGAACTTGGTTTTAGTTGGTATTCAAGCATCCTTTTGTGTAACTGATGACACAACTTGTCTTATTTCTTCCATTTTTTGTTGTACTAGAGGTCCTTCAACAAAAGGGACTTTTGTGGGGGCTTGGTGGTTAACTCCATTCTACAAGAAGTTTTTAGTGTACTCTATGTGGTCCTTGATTTCCAATAATGCTAGAAGGTTGTATGAGTTGATATTTATGCAAGGGTATGGCCCATGATCCCTGCCTCAAGGTAAAACTTCATCTCCTTATAAACTTGATGAAACCCATCTTTGGGCTTGTGAGATTGCATGGTTTCTTTGTATAATTTCTATTAGCTGGATATCATGAATGCCATCTTCACTGCGTTGCAATATGCAGTATGCAATGCAGTGAAGACGGCATTCACAATTCAATGAATCTCTGTATGGCCTCTAACTCATCTATGGGATGCATGAGCCAGAACACTTTTTTACAACTCTAATTTTATTGCACCCATATGTGGCATTAAAACACTAATTTTTCATACCCTCGAGCTAAGAAATTTGCTATTGTAGTTGCATTAACATGTTCCAGATTCAAGCAATATGAAACACACTGAGAGGGTACGAGTTCAAGTTCTTGGACTTCAAGAGCAAAAGACCAAGCTAATTTGCAAAGACCACTGTGCTACTATGGGACTCCATCCAAGCTAAGGGTTTTTGGCAAAGATACTAATTTTGGTAGATGATTTTATGACCGCCAAAACTATAAGATCAACAAAGAATGTAGATTTTTTCAATTGATTAATCTTGAAATGGAACAACATAGTTGTTACAATTTAGCTCAGAGATGGAATAACAAGATCAAACAAAACAAAAACATGTAATGGATGATGAAGCAAAATTTAAAGCGATGGAAAAGAAGTACAAGGGAACCTTAAAAGTTTTATTATTGTGATGGGCCGTTTTGTTCTTATTTGTTCTGTAATTATTGCATATCTGAACAAGAATTATGTATATGTATGTCGGCCATCAATAACAACCTATGGTTATTAGGCCGTTTGTAATAAAATTGACGTTGAAACTAGTAACGTACTTTTGGATTGTATCTCCAATCTTCTTGAATGTACTGCTCCAATATGTAATGTCCCTATCTTTTGTTGTGTAATGAGAAATTGAATTTTTGTAATGCTCTATACTTGTCTTATAATCTTGAAGACTTCTGAGCCTAGCGAATTTTATGGTGAAATTAAATTTCACAGAGGCATATCTACAGAAGTAATATGGACCTTCTCCAAACTGCATCGAAATATCTACTACAATTATTGTGATGCCCCCAGATTTCCGTTTGGAATCGGATGGACATCTGAAATGTCGAGACATGTAACACAAAGTTACTTGCTCTCGTTCATGACATATAAGATGCAATGTTCCTAACATGCATCTAGTATTATGAAATATTCGCAGCGGATAATTTTTTTTTTTTGAATACTATGCACCAAACTTATAACATCCCAAATAATTTAAGCATAATCCATGCATACTTAACAAAATAAACATCAACGATTTCAGTACGAGTCTTAGAAGACTATAACCTCAAAAACATGGGAACGTCATGTCTGCGGCGTCTAGTCAACCTCCTTCAGTCTACCAAAGTCTGCTCCCTGCTCTGATCCTGACATATCGCCTACCATTTGAGGGGAATAGTAGTTAGGACTACCACGGTGAGATTTGATTACAAATCTCAGTAAGTTAACAAGAAACTCCCAAACAGGTTAATAATACATGCATGGCAGTAAAAGAAAGAATGCATAATTAAAGTCGTAAGTAAGCATAGCATAACTTGACATATAGCATAGCATAACTGACATAACCTGAATTGAAACATGAACTGAACTTGACTTGACATGACATGAACTTGAACTTATAATATAACATGGACTAGCAACATAACATGAACGTGAAACTTGAAACATAACATGGGCTTGAAACATAGCATGAACGTGAACATGCATAACATAAATATGAACTTGAACTTAACATAAACCTGAGCATAACATGACATAAACATGAACTTGAGACATAATGTGAACGTGAACATAACATGAACGTGAACGTGAACTTGAAAATAACATGTACGTGAACATAACATGACATAAACGTGAACTTGAAACATAACATGAACATAAACATAACATAACATGAACATGAGCTTGAACATATCATAAACATGAACATAACATGATATGAACATGAACTTGAAACTTAACGTGAACATGAACATAACTTGTACGTGAGCATAACATAACATAACATGAACTTGATCTGAAACTTGACTTAACGTGGAGTTGATCTGAAACTTATTCTTATCTCATGGGGTCACCATGATTGCTTATTCTTAACTTCTTGACATGAACTTGGAATCTTATTCAATAGACTTAATTAATAACGTGACCATATGGGTGCTACACGGGTCCCCTAGAGCCATGTGTCCCTGTCGATTACCGCATCACAACACAGGTATCTACACCAGCTATGAATGCGTTAATACATATTCCACAGTTGCTGTGGCCCCACGTATTCTACGTGTCACAATTGCTGTGTCTCACGTAGTGTATGCTTCACAGTTGTTGTGGCCCCATACTTCAAGCTCCACAATTGTTGTGGCCCCATGAATACACGTAAAATAAAATATGGCACCATCGGCGTTAGTGCCTGGCGCACTCTGGTGACCAGCTAATTAGGACCCATTCGCAACCTGTTGACTGTACTTCGTCAACCTAGGAAATTTCACACCTATTTAGACACTCCAGCGTGAACAAAGGAGTTCCACTAGGATATTACCCCATCCTAGCACTTAGGGTCATGATTAACATGAATAACTTAACTTGAACGTGATCTGAAACTTGACTTAACATAAACTTGATCTAACTTCTTTACTTAACATGACATACTTGCAATGATGAATATTACATGATATGACATACATGTAACATATGGCATACTTAACATGGCATACTTGTAACATATAGCAATATATGACAGAATAGATTGTGTAACAGATAAATATTCATGACAGAATAAATCATGTATAACAGATAAACATGTAATGACGTGGCATGACATGACATATATAATGACATACATACATAAATTGTAGTTCCCTTACCCATCATACATACACAGTAAACTAATAGTAAGTTAGAAGTTAACTTACCTCGATCGTCGCGTTCTGGAAGAATAAAGCGCGAAACACGAGAAAATGTAAGAAGGTATTGTAAAAGTTAACCATTTAATTACTAACAATTAAAAACATGAAAACAAACTAAGTTAGAGTAAAATTACCATTTTACCCTCTACATGTGGGAAAATAACCATCTTACCCCTAACTTAAGGATTTCACATCCTAATTCCAAAATTTTTCAAAATTTACATTCCTCATGCAAATTTTGTCCTAAACTCAAATATCAACTTAGAAAAATTTAAAACAAATCATAACTATGGAAAACACACTATGGCCAAAACATCCATAGGCCATTTCTCTAGATTTTTGTTGCAATTCCTACTAACTTCAAAACTCATACTTAAACCAAAATTTTGTAGCAAAGATCTTCCTATTCTAAGTTTACAACCATACTTAAAACATCCATTTAGAAAAAGTTAATAATCAACACCAAACTTTTTGTAAAAAGATCCAAACACTTAATCACTAGCTTTGACCCTAAATCAAAACATCTTCAGGAATTCCAAAAATCAAATCTTACTTCTAACATATTCATAAAATAATTCTAAGATCAACCATGTTTTAAATCATCAAACTAAAGTCACCAAAATTACAAAATAACACTTGGAATTTTTGGCTTTACACTTAGTCCAAAAACAGAAATTTTTTCCTCAACTAACTTTGATAAATCTCTTGATCAATGACTTAAGAAGGTGAGATCTTCGAAATAAAGCATCACATGGTTTTGAGAATGTGTTTTAAATAGTATCCAACCATCAAACTTAAAATCACATGGCTAAAAATCAATAAAACATGGATCTAATCCAAAAACATCAAATCTTAGGCCTAACCAAAATCCTCTTGCATAGAAAAATCATATCTTTGAAACTAATGCTAAATATCTTCAAAATAACATCTTAACATGAAAATAAGAGACTTAGGATCATCATATAAAAATATCAAAGCCATTAGAGTAAGATCAAACCTCAAAATGTTCAAACTTTCTCCAAATAAAAACTATTTTGCCACTTCCAATTTCAAGTTTCTAGATCTAAGAAAATTTATCATCAAAAGCTTTAGTCATACAACAAAACCTCACTGAACACTATTAAACACATTCTAAAAATACTCCATAAAATATTTGGACCAACATATGTCCATTAGCTTGGTCAAAAACTCCAAAACATAACATACTCTCCAAATTCACGCCCAGAATGGCCTTTCATGGTTAAAAATAATTTTGACCGACCAAATGATCACGGAATGATACGAATAATATATCTACAAAAACTATACACAAAGAGGAACAAATTTTATGAGGAGTCATTGTGTTAAAATACTTAAAAGGGGTTGAAAATCTCCACGCAAAAAGACCCAGAAATCTGCCCGAGAGAGCTCTTTTGGGTTTATCTCTAAGAACGGGGTGAAGAAGTGATTAAAGTGAAAGAAGTGTGGCTTGCACGACTCTAGACTTCTGGAGGGGGAAGATATGGACTTGAATAACCACTGATTGGAGGTAGCTATGTGACATAAAGTGGAGAATAGAGAGGGGAAAGGACTGCCTGAAAAAGCTGTGAGGCATGGAGGTTGATGGGGTGGGTTTCTCCATCTCATCAAAGCACTATTGGGTGCAGCCAAGGGTAGTGAATGGTCTGCCATGTGGGGGATGAAACTTCTCCAAGAAACCTTGCCAAGGTGGCCAAATTCGTGGGCCTTGGTGGGCCTCAACCAAGTGGGCTTCAACTTGGGGTTTAAAGGGGGTTTGATTAAGGTTTAAGATGCTTTCAAGTTCAAATCCAATTTTTCTTGGCCCAATCAAATTTCCAAGGTTTAAAAGGTTCGATAAAGATGTCATAACAAGAATTTGAGAAATTAATAGCATATGGAAGTGATTTAATCAAGTGATTAAATACAATGCTAGAAATTGGATCAAAAAGGGTTTGAAGGCCAACTTTAGGGTTTGGGGAAACCGTTTAGGGTTTCGGTTTCAACCAAGTTTTTGGAGTTTCAAATGAATTCCAACCATTTAGGGTTTCACTAGGGTTGAAACTCTATTTTATCTAGCTCAAAAGGTTGATCAGATGAAAAGAGTTTTCCTGAGGTGGCATGATCTCACACCTTGATTTCCTTCACAAATCCATCTAAGGGTTCCTCTTTGTGCCAAGTGTCTAATACTATTCACTATGTGTGGTTAAGATCTTGCCAAGTGTCCAAATAAAACTTCTCTAACCTAATTTGGACATTCCACACTGTGATTTTGAAAACACTGCACTTAGTACGCTTATCGAGGTTATTATTCACTCTGAAAAAACGCATAATAAAATTAGTGCTGAAAAATCCTAAATATTCATATTAACCTACAATGAAAATCGTTTACCAAAACTCAACCCCGAAGTGCCCCTATAAATAAATTCACAATTTTCGAACAGCTGTTTCGTCCGAAATTATGAAAATGTGTTATTGCGCTATAAAATCCTAAATATTCAACTGAGTCTAGTGGTGTGGACTATAACATATTCTGACACTTCTAACTATCTCAAACAATTAAAATCGTATTTCTGGCACTATAGTGAGTGATAACACTGATTATGTTGACAGACTAAAACCTTTGCAATTAGCCGATTCGTGAAAACTTACGGAGTTTTCCCGAGGTTCCTCAAGTCTATAGAAATTCTACCATTGAATTTCTAGCAGGCTGTTACAATTATAAATAATAACATTTAATTGCATTTCACATTGATAATCATAGCAATGCAAAAGCTTACTCACAAAAACCCACATTAAACAAACAAGAAAGATACATTAAACCCACATGTTGAGCGAGTTTGAGCGAACTGCCTTATGAGTTCCACACGAGCTCCACATCGAGCAAAATCTCTGTATGCTTCTTTGCTCAAGCTATTTCTCCAGCATAGGTTGGGTGAACTCTCTGTATGAGTTCCACTAGAGCGCCATGTCGAGCACTAGTTGAGCAAACTCACAGTATGAGTTCTGCTCGAGCGCAATGTTGAGTGCTTATTGAGCAAACTCACGATATGATTTCTGCTTGAGCGCCATGTCGAGGGCTCTTTGTGCAAACTCTCTGAATGAGTTTAGCTTGGGCAAAATATTGAGCGAGATTTGGGTGAAATTTCTGTATGAATTACGCCTCAGGGACATGTCGAGTGCATATCAAACGAACTCTTTGTATGAGTTCAGCTCAAGCGACATGTCAAGTGAGAGTTTAGCAAACTCTCTATGTGAGTTACGCTTGAAAAACATGTCGAGCATGTATAAAGCAAACTCTTTGTATGAGTTTAGCTTGAGCAATATGTCAAGTGAGAGTTTAGTGAACTCCCTGTGTGAGTTACGCTCGAGCGAGATCACGAGCGTATATCGAGCGAATTTTTTGCATGCTTTTTAAGGTGAGAGAATTCATCATTGTTCAACACTTCAATATCCTATATAACTTTGCTTCATATTACACAGGTCTATTTACATTATAACATGCAACATATATATTTGTCATACACAAATCATTGTTTGTCATACATATTAATATTGAAATCACAATTCGTAGCAATTGTACAAATTTGGAAAATTTTGAAATACGTGTAGTAAAATTAACATCGTACACTATCACAAAAAAATAACAGGGAGCACATATTTATGCTTGCTCATTTAATTACACCATCAATGGCCATCCCTAGCTGCCCACATACTTATAGAAATCTCATCTCTTATTGCAACCATAGCTTGTTGCCCTTCAATCGTCATGTCCACGTTACGAGATGAGGATGCCCCATCACCAACCTCAGGCTCAATAACAGGGAGATGCCGCTTGGTCAGTCATTGGAAGTCACCATTCGAAAGAAGTTATGTAGCACACAACACGCTGTAATAATAAGTCATTGCCTCCCAACCAAATATGAAGGCATTAACTTCAAAGTTTTAAGCAGTTCTCTCAGCACCTCAAAAGTGCATTCTATGATATTACGAATTAAAGAATGACGTTAATTAAAGTAATGTTTATGCCCCTGAAAATTGATGCTGGTCATTGTGACGATCACTATTGTGGTAGCTCTCTCTTGGATAGAAGGTAGAAATCCCTTAGTGCATGGGAAAGCATAATCAACAAGATAATACTAACCTGAGAGATCCATTTAAATTCAATAGCACACAGTTCAACTTACTATAGAAAGTGCCAGAAAACCACTTCCAATGGTAAATATTTGAAAGGCAAAAACATAAGATTGTACCCTCAGGCAGCCATGGAAAATGTTCAGATGAATCACTACAGGCATAGTGGAAGACAAGAGCATCATGTGTTGATCCCTTTCCTCTAGTGTATACAAATGTAAACTTCATATTGAAATCAACTATACACAGTATATTTTGTAAAATTCGCCCATAACAGTTTCTAAAGGCCTCACATACCTCATGTGGTACGATGGCATCCATCAATCGCACCAATGCATCCCTATCAATAGAACAGGAATAAACTCAAATGATAAACAACTACCTTAGATATGTTTAAAATGGTCTTGATCTTACTAAATGAGGTTAACTCTTTCTATATCAGTATATTAACTTCGAATTTGATTTCTTACCTGAAACTAAGGAAAATTTTGAGTGTTCCTTTCGATATAGGGGTGGACGCCATCTCCTTGTGTTGGCACAATCAAACATCTCCCAAGCTCACATAGTGCATTTGTCACCTGGGTCACATATTTATTAATTGTTTGGTTTGAATGTTGAAACATATCCCCAACAATGCGTTGGCCATTTGCGTGGCCCACAAGCACGCAAAACATAGCTAGAGATTCCTCCACTGTCACTAATCTTCTAGAATCATGCAAAAAGTCATGACCCCGTAACATTGCACATAATGCACATAATGTGGGTACTTCCATGCGAAACAAGTCCTTACCATTATCAGGATCTCCATTCCAAATTGTCTAATATATTGATCTCTGCGAAGGCCTATATTATGTTGTGGCATTGGACAATTCCTTCCTTGTTGGAAGGACAGGATCCTAAGTAGGTTTATGACATCTATTAGCTCCAACGGATCAACCCCATCATCACTATCACTCCCGACTTTGTGATCATCCATTAATCTCTAACACTGCAATGTGTACTATTTGCAAACTTAAAAAGTCATGCATTAGCAATATATTAATAACATTAACAATTAACCAAAAAAATATAATGTGCACAAGGTCAAACTGTCAATAAACATTAACAATTAACATAATACCATCAGGTTGACTGAGTGACAAATCAAATAAGCTTATAGCAAATTTGATAAAATTTCTCTCAATACATAGCAATGCAAATGAAAAATAACATCTCCACATAGCAAAGTGCACAAAGTCATTAATAGTCATGGAAAAGCAACACATAATCAACTATGCATGGCCCATGGTCACCTATGCAGATCATCCATGATCAGAAAGTCTCGCTGACACATGGGATCAAGTAAGCAATCGAATGCATGGGAGAAAATTTGTCTGGCAGTGGAGGCTGAAGCAACACATAATCAACTATGCATGGCCCATGGTCACCTGTGCAGATCATCCATGATCAGAAAGTCTCGCTGACACATGGGATCAAGTAAGCAATCGAATGCATGGGAGAAAATTTCGTCTGGCAGTGGAGGCTGAAGTTTCTGTAACAATACCACACATTGACCAAACAGATCCCAATTGTCATTGCTGACCATGGTGAGTCCCGATCCTTGCTATGCTTTACCCCTGCTTACTCATCTCTACCCTTATAGTGCTTCTGCCATGCCTTATAGGAACGCATGATCGCATCGAGGCATTTCGATATGTCATCATCCACTCAATTACTTTGCGCCCCCCCTCCCCCTCTTTTGACACCGTCAGGATGATCAACTTGATGGTCCCGATGAAGGTGTCCCTAGGTCCATGGCATACTGCGACATGCCATCAAATGAAATAACAGATTGGCTTGCGTCCGCAATAGTAGGCCCCGACGTCTCATCGCCGCATCAAGACACCGCTTGTCATTCGACATTGGAGGTGGTTCAGTGGACACATGGTGGTGTGTACCAATGGAAACTGAAGCACCAAAAATTGTGCAAAGCTCCGCATACTTTGGGCAGCCCAGGGTCCAGAACCTCTTCAATTGTGGTTTGGCCTAGTCCAAATATTTTTATATCTTATATATATTAGAGACTCCTTAAGACGACATAAAATATTAAGAACACATGGTACAATAGCTCGAAAATGGTATAATATCTTATATATATTTGCATATGTTCGTCACTTCCTATAACCATTTTTGTATCAAGATCCCATCTTGTGATACCCCATATGATAAAGATGAGGGTAGGTGGTGTATGGGATCCCACATTGCCTGGGAATGAAAAGTTCTTACTATTTATAAGGTTCTAATGGGGCTCCAATTGTATCATTGACTAGTCCTTTAAAAGTATGAGCCATGTGGTTTGGGCCTTCCATTGAGGCATTAAAAATTGTATCGATATCAAAGCCTATCTCAACCAGAAATGTAGGACTTGAGCAGTGCCACCTACAATGAACAAGCCCGACTAAAATGTTGGAAATTTAAGGGGGGTAGATTGTGATACTCCATATAATAAGGATAGGGTAGGTGGTGTATGGGATCCCACATTACTTGGAAAAGAGAAGTTCTTGCTCTTTATAAAGTTCTAATGAGGCTTCAATTGTATCATTGTCTAGTTCTTTTAGAGTATAGGTCATGTGATTGGGGCCTTCCATTGGGGCGTTACACATCTCATACCCATTTGGCTCATTAGGTCGGTGAAAAGTCATCGCATTATCTTTAGCCTATGTAGTTTTCCCTTCACTTGGTTCGCATCAAACAACCTTCTGCCCAAAGCCATAATGCGTTAAGCATACAAAGTGTGGTCCCTACTTGTGATTTTCCCAACCTTTAGTGCACCAGTAAGGGTGTCCCCATACAACATCTCAATGAGAACGTCCTCCATCCCATCTGCTTATAACTCACAATCAATGTGTGAAATTTCTGAATCATCCATATGGAAAAGCTAATGTATGACATAAAAGATATGCGCATTCGGGGTGTATACCATAAGTCAAAATTAATATTTGCATTAGTTAATGTATGACATAAAAGATGTATGCATTAATATGTGGAGCATTCCACCAGGTAATCATAAAAAATTGATAGCCAAAACTTGAGAAAAAGTGAAATATAAATTGCGCGAAAAGTGGGCCATACCTTCTGACGGTGAGATAGGCTAAAGGAGCGTAGGTAGTAATGCTAACAAAACTAAAAAAAGTTGTTCACGGTTTCAGAACATAGGAAGTGGCCAGTAAAGCTAAACTGAAGTGAGATAATAAAATCCTATGTGCCACATGTATATATATACTTATCAATAGAAAAACACACACACACACACACACACACACATATATATATATATATATGATATGACTATTGATAGCCAAGTAAACACTTTTGAGAGAGAGCATAGTACACTGTAATAAAACATTGAGATATTTGTACATATCTACATACCCACAAAGGCAACTAGCTAGATAAATAAAACCCAATCACCACTTGTCATAATATATTTAGAAAATAGATTATCATTATCATGTAGTATGTAGCATTTGATTAAACATGTAGCATGCTAGGTTTAATACGACATTTGATCGCACATGCATCATGCAAACAAAACCACATAGTATAGAAACAAATACATTCATGTAGCATCAATTCCAAGTAGAATTAGTAAAGACCTTTGTTCGTAAGTGTTTTGGATTTTTGTACAAATGGTCATAGCTTTAGATTTTAAGGAAATAAAAACATGCATATACTAGGAAGTAAGCATACACCAGTAAGCAGAAATTGCAACTTACATTGCAATTCATGTACATCTAATCAATTTGTTTATTGAGGTGAGTTGGGGTTACCTTGTACAATCGGGTTTTCAGACCCATGCTCGCCTTTGAATGGGTGCTACGCCGTCAACTGTAACATTTGAGGAGAAGTATTTCAAGGTTGCAAATTCCAATAGTGGTGGACATTGTGATTCTCCTAGCTTTAGGCATGTTTTATATATGGGGAAAATTTCACAAAAGGCTTTTGAAACAGATGAATTGGTGGAAGAATGGCAAAATTGTAGCTAACCCACGTGAGAACACTGTGTGTTGCAGTCTTCACTTGATTCTCGACTTTTGTAAACCCATGCAACCTTTTGGAATTGAAAAAAGGAGAGAAGACCATCAGTTAGATGGCTTGGGGGACTCGCTAGGGGGCAGGTGCTGAGGTCACAAACATAATTCGTATATTTGCCTATCCAAAGCCAAGACAAGCCATAAGTATGCAAATGTCACACACGTGACTTGCAACTGTTCTTCGACATTGTTTCCAAGGAACTGGGATGAGGGCTGAGATTCACATGATCGAAGTCAACCAATGAACAATTGCTATGCAACCTGGTGCTAAAAGTGAGCCCTACACTTCTGGGCAAGGCAAACACGGGAGAACTGGTCTTCGTTCTCACAGGGTTGTGTTGTCATTGTCTGATTAGTGTGGGGGTGAAATTAGTGAACAAAGTAGAGTAAATGAGAGACTGAAGCTGGGTTTAAATGTTGAGCTAATTTAATTACAAACACATTGAATGGTATTAAGTTAAGATGGTAGAGCGAAAAAGTTTTTTAATAATTATAAAAACTTGATAAAATAATAATTAGGGTTTATAAATTAAAAACAATTATAGATGCAGGAGAAAAAAGAATGGAACCCAGTCAGTCGCTCGATGAACCACTCAACTCTCGCTTGTTTTGTTTGAAGCACTCGATGTGGGTCATTCAAGGGTTTTAAACACCACTCGAGCGAACATATAAGCAATACAAACCCATGCCGCTCAATCCATTCGAACTATTCCCCCAAACACCTAATTTCTTCCCTGTGATTTTCCTTCCATTTCTCACCTCTCATGCGTCAGTCGAGTGATTTCTCTAATGAAATCAGAAGTCCGCTCACGGTAAGCATATCCTCTTCAAATCTTTTTACATTATATTTTCCACATTGTATTCCGTTAGGGATCGATTTCGCTTTGGATGGGATTGATTGTGTTGGGCATGCATTTCATTTTTCAATAGGATTTGAAATCTCTATATGATTTTTGGGATTCATTTTATGTTGTTGCATCAATAATTAGAAAATTTATTTTACTTGGGAAACATTGCATGGAACATGGTGGTTTCAACCCCACGCTTGGCAGCGCATGCACACCAAGTGCTCGATGTGTTGCCTAGGAGAGTCACATGTGTGTCTCCTCTTAGCAAAGTAATTTTACATCTACGTATTTTGGAAAGTACGTACATGCAGTAGCAAATACGTACATGTATTAGCCGGGGAAAAACATTTTTCTATTCTAAAAACTATGATAAGAAATTAGAAAAAAAAAAAAAAAGATCTCATATCCAAGTTTGGAATTCATGATGAGCATTAGAAAAAAGATCATGCATGATCAATCCAAAATAAATGACCTCTTAAAAAAAATTCTATGAAACAAACTACATTTGACATCATGATATATATCATGGATTAATGAGCCATTTAATCCATAAAGATATCCTCGTCCCCACTTATCCCTAGAGTCCAAAGCATGCTGGTACTACTAGTTAATCCCTTGAACCAACATCATGATCTCTCTCCATCGAGGCTGTGTTTGATCTTTTGTCTAATATCTAACTTTATTTGTTATTAATTATGTATATAATGTAATCATTTTATAAGCTTATTGAAACAAAAATATATTGTCTTAAAATCACAAGAAAAACATACACACAATTTTTAATAGTACTACTGATCTGTCACCTCTAACTCACCTAACTTTGCATTCAGATGATCTCCAGTGAAACAAAGAAAGAGATTTGGGTATATAGCACATGCATGAAGTTTTTAAAAAAAAAAAACATGAGCATAGACTGCACATGCATTAATGGGCATGTTTCTTTCTTCTCATTTCAAAGAAAGAATGGGCAAGAAGCATGCATTGTCTACACAATAGGCACTTTGGGCATCTTGTCTGTGTTTTAGGCATGCATACATTGGGAAATACCACATTAATATTTATCGTGTCTAATCATCATTATTATGCCTAAGAACAATGAGCAAGTGACATGCACGAGGCCGAACAACTCCTTCTACTCCCGCCGAAGCACAATTCCATAATGCTCGGGCATGGAACGTCTACGTTGAAAACTTTTCTCACCGCATTCCTATTGTTGAGCGTGAGATCTCCCTATGTGAGTTTCAAGAGAATATATTACCTCATATTTTTTAGTCTCGCCAATGGGTATCATTAACCACTGGCCTCCCCACTCCGCCCGTGGATTTGGTATGGAAGTTATATCCCAAAATTCATGCCATTTCACCGAATGGTTCTTCTTACGTCAATTCCTGAAACATCCAGTTCGGAGTGACTCTATGCATGTTAGCTAATTTACTTAACGCCCCTCGTGTGCTCGACACCCCATATCTCTATACCGACACCAATGCTCCCTGCAAGCCAGAAATCCACAAGTTCTTGTGTGGATACAAGATTAATTGGGATGGTCAGACACTGTTGCATACACGTAATTTCCCTTATCTTGACTATCTCCTTCTCAGTAGGGTCATGCTCACTAACCTTTACCCAACTACCCATTAGAGTGATATCGGCCTTGACAGAGCCACTTTGCTTTATGCATTGATCAAGGATGTTCCCATCGATTTGGGAAGTCATCTTTGTAGGGTCATGCTTGAGGCTTATCAATCTAACAAAGTACGGACTGGATTACCTTTTGTGAGTCTTATCACCCGCATTGCTTTGAAGCAATCAAGTTCTTTTCTTCCCAATGAGCCTACAATCCCTCTTAAGGCTTCAATTGGTCATAAAACCATTCAGCTGAGTGGTTCACACATTTGCCCTCATGTATTGGATGTTAAGCATCCTCTTGCACCCACTTCTCATATGTCCCATTCTAGGCCATCTAGTTTGACACCATCCACTTCTGCACAAGATTCTAATGAGCTAAGCACATAGATGGTAATCGATAATTTGAGCCGTATGGATGCTCATCTTCAGATTATCGATACTTTGTTGATAGGCTTGATCACATCGATGCTTGTCTTGAAAAATCGATACTTGCTTGGATAGTCGAGATGCTCTTGTACATCGCATCGAGGATCATCTGAATACTTTTGTACATTGCATCGAGGATTTCTGAATACTCACATTGATAGCATGGATGCCATATATCTGGCTATATATTCATCTTGATCGCATGATGCTCACTTTGATAGTCTGGAGGTTCATGTGGATACTCTCATCCTCAATCTCCAACAAATGGTGAACAAGGCTTCTACACAATGAGAGACATATTAACCGCCACCACTGAGGAGGATGATGAGAATGATGAGGATGGTGAGGATGGCGGTCATGATCATTGAAGCCGAAGCTTGGGAACCAAATTAACAAGAAAGCTTGTGGAGGGATGTTACATTCTCTTGCCATTCAAATAGATCAATTATTTGGATTTAGATGACTGTGTTTGATATTGGCTCCCACTAGACTTGCCACATATACGTACATATATATATATAAATATATATATATATATTTATACCTGTATAATTTATCAATTTCTAGAGTTATAAGCCTACTTTTCTTTTTATAACACAATTTTGTGCGATAACAATACTTCAGGCATCTTGATAGCAGATTTTTTTTAAAAAAAATGTGAATCGGGTTTCTATCTTTGTTGAGGTTTGCCCCGAGCCCAGTTTTACCATTTTCAGCTTATTTATAGAAATGGTCCTGTCATTGCTTGTGAACAACATATGTCGGCAAATATTTGGCTCTATTAAACTCACGTTTTCAGTAATAATATTAATTGCTATATCAAAGGAAGAAAAAAGATCTAGGGCATTATTTTCAATGAATACTAATTAAATAATAAGAAATAATACTTACCATTGAAATAATACTTACCAATAAATATTTGTTTGAAAAAGAAACCCGCACCTGTTTAATACGTACGTACGAATCCATACAATTCGAGTCAATTTTATACTTCAAATGACTCAAAAGCTTTAAAAAAAAAAAAAATTGATGATATGGAGTTAACTTTTTAAAAATAAATGTAAAAATTTTACATTATCAATCATTATAATTGTAAAAGAGTTCTACATGCATCAATTCCCAATACATCAGAATATGAAACGTCAAGCTGTTAAATTTTTTCATTCGATCCAGCCTTTTAACTTATTGATGATGATAATGCTTGTCGTTTATGGAAAAAAGGGTTTCGGTCAAAGTTTGCTATTGGGTTCATTAAGACTATCCGAACAATACCTTCACGTCTACTTTTGCAAACATGCAACGCCAAAATCTGCTAGATTCATAATACAATGAGGCAGATTTTTCCCTATTCAATTCCTTATTGTAGAAGACAATCTATGTAGAAAAATAGAGAAATAATATGCACGAAATTGAACATAAAATTGACAAAATGATGACACTCCCGTGAGGATATTTGTCCCACAAGTTGGTGATAGACAAAGGGAATTAAGTGAGTAAAATTGTGCACCAATAACACCTATTTATAGGCCAGCATGCACCGGTTGGCAAATAGCACAACCATTGGTAACTCAATGGTTGGTAAATGATACAACCTTAAGAAGTGACACAACCTTTTGACTAAATCAAAAGGTTGTGTCTTTTAACACTTCATTAGTCACATAACCCAAAGGGTTGTGCCTCTTAACACTTCCTTAAACATCACCCCTTATGGGAACCATCACCATAGAGAGGGTGTCATTCCAAGGGGAACACCGTTTGGTGATCACACCCCTTAGAATTACATCTCCCACTTGATCACACAAAACGGTGATGATCCAGTTGAGTAAAATTACCTTGGTACCAATATGAGCTTTCCATTACTCAACTCTCATCTGCATACTCTTGCAGATCGGCATCAGAACATGACAAGCCTCTACGTGCACACGTTTTTGTCATTACCTTATCTGACCGCACCCTTCACTACATGTGCTCCCACTGACCACATATAACGAGTGACTTCAATTCCCAAAAATAAAATTTAGTGAATGGCATCAATTCTCTGTGACTTAATCAATTTAATAATAATCTTATCACAATTGACGACTTCAGTCAAATACATAACACATGTATTGACTTGCGCTGAATTTTCGTTAAGTACTTCCTCTAGAGACTATTCCTGAGGTTTTCCTTAATTACCTTATCAACGACTTTGCAAATGATTAACCGTTTACTTGGGTAATCAAATCACATTTCACTAAAATTTTAGTGAATGGCACTGAATTTTCGTTAAGTACTTTCTCACCTGAGTCTTTCCTTAATCACCTTATCAGCGACTTTACAAATGATCAACTTGTTACTTAGTTAATCATCTTGCACTGAAATTTTATCAAGTACTCACCCTAAGGCCATTACTGAGGTTTTTCTTGATTACCTTATCAGTGACTTTTCAAATGAAAAATTTTTATTTAGGTATTACCATAACTCCAATTTTCTAGGCGTCCCCAGAATTTCATGAGTTATGCACATCGACCATGAGATCACTTCTCTTAAGTTTCTCTCAATCCCATTCTAGTCATATGTTCTCTAAATTTCTCTAGAGATAAACCTTTGGTCATCGGATCTGCTACCATCTCGGTCGAGGAAATAAAATTAACCTTGACCTCACCTCTTTCCACTATATCTAAAATATAGTAATAATGCACATCAATGTGTTTTCCTTTAGAACTCTGTGTTCCACTTTTTATCAGTGAGATGGCAGACTGATTATCACAAAACACATTGATTGGTTCTATGGATGTACCCAAATTTAAACTTTCAATAAAGTGTTTCATCCATACCGCATTACTCACTGCATTACTACAAGCAATATATTCTACTTCCATAGTAGACTTAGCAACACAGCCTTGTTTCTTACTCAACCAAGAAACTGCTGTTCCACCAAACAGAAATATGTGTCCAGATGTAGATTTTCTATCATCTACATCACTTCCAAAATCAGCATCACTGTAGCCAATTAATTCTAGATCACTGATTCCAAAGCATAATTTTTAAATTTTTGGTACCTTGTAAATATCTTAATATACACTTCACTGCTTGCCAATGTTCTTTACTTGGATTAGATTGATATCTGCTTACCAATCCTACTGCATGACAAACATCTGGTCTTGTACTTGTCATTGCATACATGAGGCTTCCCACAGCTTGAGCATAGGGAACATTAAGCATTTCACTTATTTCTTTCTCATCTTTTGGGCACATACTTTTATTTAAAGCATGACCTTTGCAAACAGGTGTACTTAAGGATTTACAATTTTCCATATATACCAAATCTTTTAATTACTTTTTCTAGATATTTTTCTTGATCTAAATACAATATATTTGAATTTCTATCTCTAGAAATTCTTATACCAAGAACATAGGTAGCTTCACCCATGTCTTTCATTTCAAATTTAGATTTCAAGAATTCTTTTGTTTTATTCATCATATCTAGACAATTACTTGCCAATAATATGTCATCAACATATAATGATAATAATGTTAACTTATTATCATTTTTCCATATGTATACACAGTGATCTAGCTAACTCATTTCATATCTCATTTCTAAAATGGCTTGGTGAAATTTCAAGTACCACTGTCTTGAAGATTGCTTAAGTCCATACAGTGACTTCTTCAACCTGTAAACTTTTTCTTCATGTCCTTTAATTTGGAATCCTTCTGGTTGAATTATAAAGATATCCTCTTTTAATTCACCATTAAGAAAAGTTGTCTTTACATCTAACTGATGTAATTCCAAATTCATCCTAGCAACAACAGACATGAGAATCCTTACGGATGTGAAGTTCGTCACAGGCGAGTATGTATCTACAAAGTCTACACCTGACTGTTGGGTATATCCCTTGGCCACTAACCTTGCTTTATATCTTTCCAAACTACCATCAACTTTAAACTTTCTTCTTAAAACCCATTTGCAACCAATAGCCTTTCTATCTTTTGGAAGATCTATTAACTCCCAAACATTATTTTTGTTTATCGATTCTATTTCATCTTTCATGGCCTCAAGCCATTTATTTGAATCGATGCTATTGATTGCCTCAGAAAAATTTTCATGATCATTTTCTAAATTTTCCAAACTGGTATTTAGTGCATAATGATCTTGAAATAATATCGATGGTTGTCTGGTTCTTTTACTCCCACTGTCTCCAATATCAATTCTTGAAGATTGATTTTCATCTGACTTTCTTTTATTCTTATTATTCTGTATTTGAATAATATCAGAATTTTCATTATCAGTGTCTGTGGAGATCTGTTGATTCTCTAAATCATTTAATAAATCTATCTGATCAACTGGAGTAATAATGTTTGTATTTTCTAAGAAAACAGCATCCCTACTTTCTATCAATCCTCTTTCAGAATGATAAAATCTGTAGCCACTTCCGTTTTCTACATACCCAATAAACCTGCATTCCCAAGTTTTACTTTTTAATTTATCCCTTAATGGCCTTGGGATAAGCACTTGTGCCTTACAA
>QGSO01000253.1:1500473-1539123 GCA_011037825.1 Carya cathayensis | reverse complement strand
TTTACCTGGATTAGATTGATATCTGCTTACCAATCCTACTGCATGACAAATATCTGGTCTTGTACTTGTCATTGCATACATGAGGCTTCCCACAGCTTGAGCATAGGGAACATTAAGCATTTCACTTATTTCTTCCTCATCTTTTGGGCACATACTTTTATTTAAAGCATGACCTTTGCAAACAGGTGTACTTAAAGAT
This sequence comes from Carya cathayensis, assembly GCA_011037825.1. Taxonomy (NCBI): domain Eukaryota; kingdom Viridiplantae; phylum Streptophyta; class Magnoliopsida; order Fagales; family Juglandaceae; genus Carya; species Carya cathayensis. Next base: position 1,538,924 of record QGSO01000253.1, on the reverse strand, counting down.
TTACAATTTTCCATACCAAATCTTTTAATTACTTTTTCTAGATATTTTTCTTGATCTAAATACAGTATATTTGAATTTCTATCTCTAGAAATTCTTATACCAAGAACATAGGTAGCTTCACCCATATCTTTCATTTCAAATTTAGATTTCAAGAATTCTTTTGTTTTATTCATTATATCTAGACAATTACTTGCCAATAATATGTCATCAACATATAATGATAATAATGTTAACTTATTATCATTTTTCCATATGTATACATAGTGATCTAGCTGACTGATTTCATATCCCATTTCTAAAATGGCTTGGTGAAATTTCAAGTACCACTATCTTGAAGATTGCTTAAGTCCATACAGTGACTTCTTCAACCTGTAAACTTTTTCTTCATGTTCTTTAATTTGGAATCCTTCTGGTTGAATCATAAAGATATCCTTTTTTAATTCACCATTAAGAAAAGCTGTCTTTACATCTAACTGATGTAATTCCAAATTCATCCTAGCAACAACAGACATGAGAATCCTTACGGATGTGAACTTCGCCACAGGCGAGTATGTATCTACAAAGTCTACACCTTGTTGTTGGGTATATCCCTTGGCCACTAACCTTGCTTTATATCTTTCTAAACTACCATCAACTTTAAATTTTCTTCTTAAAACCCATTTGCAACCAATAGCCTTTCTATCTTTTGGAAGATCTGTTAACTCCCAAACATTATTTTTGTTTATCGATTCTATTTCATCTTTCATGGCCTCAAGCCATTTATTTGAATCGATGCTATTGATTGCCTCAGAAAAATTTTCAGGATCATTTTCTAAATTTTCCAAACTGGTATTTAGTGTATAATGATCTTGAAATAATATCGATGGTTATCTGGTTCTTTTACTCCCACTGTCTCCAATATCAATTCTTGAAGATTGATTTTCATCTGACTTTCTTTTATTCTTATTATTCTGTATTTGAATAATATCAGAATTTTCATTATCAGTGTCTGTGGAGATCTGTTGATTCTCTAAATCATTTAATAAATCTATCTGATCAACTGGAGTAATAATGTTTGTATTTTCTAAGAAAACAACATCCCTACTTTCTATCAATCATCTTTCAGAATGATAAAATCTGTAGCCACTTCCGTTTTCTACATACCCAATAAACCTGCATTCCTAGGTTTTACTTTTTAATTTATCCCTTAATGGCCTTGGGATAAGCACTTGTGCCTTACAACCCCACACTTTGAGCTTGCTTAATTCTGGTTTATGTCCTGTCCATAACTCGTAAGGTGTAAGAGGTTTTGCTTTGGTTTCAACTCTATTTAATATGTATATTGCAGTCGATAATGCTTCACCCCAAAAATGTGTTGGTAGATCAGCATATGCCATCATCGATCGCACCATATCCAATAGAGTTATATTTCTCCTTTCTGCAATACCATTTTGTTGAGGTTTATATGGCATAGTATAAATGTGTCTTATACCATTCAATTTGCAAAAATTATCCAAAGCTTCAAATTCTCCTCCTCTATCACTATTCAAATTTTTAATGGGCCTACCCAACTGGGCTTCTACTTCTAATTTAAATTCTTTAAATTTCTCAATTGCCTCATATTTATGTTCGAGTAAGTAGATATGCCCATATCTTGAATAGTCATCAGTGAAAGTAATAAAGTACTCCATTCCTCTATGAGTTTTAGTTTTAAAAGGTCCACAAACATCAGAATGTATAATTTCTAGTAAATCTATGGATTTCCAACTTTTTGAAAAAGATTTACTACTCATTTTCCCTTTGATACATGGTTCACATATATCAAAATTATTTGAATTTATTTGTGGTAGTAATCCACTGTTACACATTCTGATCATTTTATTTTTATTTATGTGACCTAATCTTAAATGCCATAAATATGCACAATCAGTAGACACATTCAAATAATCAGAAATGGATACTTTATTCATATCAGTATTTAGTACATACATATCGTGATCTTTCACGCCTTTCACTGATACATTTCCCTTACTTATTACAACGGTTCCAGACTTAAACTCAACTGTGTAGCCTTTTAGATCTAATACAGGCACTGATATTAGATTCCTACGAATACTAGGTACATATAATACATTACTTAGTAAAATAATAGAACCATTTACTTTAAATTTACATATACCTTGCCCCAAGACATTGCAGTATGTGTTGTTGCCCATGTACACTCTGTGCTCTCCTGTTTGTTTATCTTCAAGTTTGACAAACATTTCTTTGTTCCTGCATATATGTCTTGTTGTTGTAGAGTCAACCCACCATGAATTTGATGCTGGTTCCACGAGCATTACTTCTGAGACTGTCATCACAATTTCCTTACTTTCTTGTGCTTTTCCCTTATTAAGACATTGTGATTTGTAATGCCCTTTCTTCCCACACTTGAAACAGTTCCCAGTAAATGATTTCTTTTGCTTCTTTTTCAACCATTTCTTTTTCTTAAACTGTTTTGGCTTGATTTTGTTCTGTGTAGAACGCTTGTCCTGAGCCATTAACAAATTAGATGATTCACTATCTCTATTCCTCCCCTTCATCCTTTCTCCTTCAAGTACTAAAAGTACTGGAAGTGATGTCATTGTTATTTCATTTCCACTATGTGTTAATGAAGTAACAATATGATCCCAAGATGAAGGAAGACTATTAAGTATAGTTGTAACTTGCATTTTATCAGTGAGAGGATGACCCGCATCATATAGTTCTTTTGCAATCAACTCCATTTGAATTACATGATTGCCAATGTCATCATTCTCTTTCATGCAATTTCGGTTATACTTATCTAATAATAACTGTATATAAGTATCCGATCGTAAACCATACTTTGCTTCAACTGCATCCATAATTTCTTTCGCAGTTTCATAGTCTTCAAATAAAGGAATAATGTGATCATTCATACAATGCAAGATCAATGCTTTTGCCCAAGCATTGTGTTCTATCCATCGATCTTCATTAGTCTCGTCACTTCCATTTCCATTTTCTACATTTTCCAATGGCTTTGGTGTTGTCAATGTATATAAGGTTTTTTCATGGGTTAGAAGAAAAGTTATATGCCTTTTCCAGGCCCGGAAATTTCTTCCATTCAATTTTTCTATCCCTGAGGGATCAATACTTTTCTTCAATGCCATAAGTATTAAACCTTAATAATTAACAACAAAGAAAATGTAGAAATAATAAATGTATTCTATTGTAAATAAACGTAATACAATAGTTCAACTGTGAATAAATTAAAAATTATTACAAAATTAATAATTATAATACTTGGATTTAATCCAAGGAGGCAACCTTGAAATTCTCCTATTCTTGTAAGGAGAATAATGATAGTGACGTGCCGATCGAGAATTTCCACAACCTTTCCTTGATGTTTCACCGCTTCTAAAGAATTTTCCACGATAATTGTGACCAACAAATGACTTTTTATGATTTGGCATAAAATTTGGAGCACGACGGTTTTTGAATGGACCAAATTGGGCTTGAAATGATCTTGAATGGCTCGAAAAAGCAAATCTGTCACGAACCGGTTTAGAAAACCGGGTAAACTGGTTCAGCCTGCTCAAACCGGGTCTAGTAGAAAATCGGTGCTCAACGGCTCGAGTCTCAGCTCGGTCAACGACTCTGGTCTCGGCTCGGTCAACGGCTCCGTTATCGGCTCGGCTCAAATATTGGCTTGCATCACGGCTCGAAAATCGGCTTGGAGATTGGCTCGTGGCTCGGCTTGGATATTGGCTCGTGACTCGGTCAGCGACTTGGCTTGATGGCTGGGCTTGAAAATTACAGATTCGTTACTAGCCAAAACGACAGTGTCATTTGGCACTATGGGTTGAACGACTATGTCGTTTTTCCCACATAGATTTTGATTGTTCTGCCCGTTTGACGAAACAGTGCTTTCTCCTTTGCGCTGCACTTTTTCCGAATCTGAAAAACTGTTGTCTTTGCTTCCGTCCGGTGAAATGGTCACCAGTGTTGAGGATTCCGACGTGCTTCTGAGGTCCACAAATTCTGGCAGTGCAGATGAACTCCGGCGACCCCCCGGAACAGTGACAGTGGGTGATGAAAAATTGGAAAATGTACTATGTTTTTGTGTAAAAATATTCCAATAATTTTCTTCAAAATAGTAACAACTTACAAGATTTTGAAGATTTCCAGTGTACTCTAATCCTCCCACTGTTATTTGAAAAAGTTTTTCACTTGGATTTTCAAGCCTTCGAAAATAATTATAATATGCAAGTGTGGTTGCCAAACCAAGCACGTGCCTATTTATTGTCTTCAAAATACGTGAAAAAATTCCCTCTAACATGACCTGGCTCTTGATACCACTGTAGAAAAATGGAGAAATAATATGCACGAAATTGAACGTAAAATTGACAAAATGGTGACACTCCCGTGAGAGTATTTGTCCCACAAGTTGGTGATAGACAAAGGGAATTAAGTGAGTAAAATTGTGCACCAATAACACCTATTTATAGGCCATCATGCACCGGTTGGCAAATAGCACAATCATTGGTAACTCAATGGTTGGTAAATGACACAACCTTAAGAAGTGATACAACCTTTTGATTTACCTTTTGACTAAATCAAAAGGTTGTGACTAAATCAAAAGGTTGTGTCTTTTAACACTTCATTAGTCACATAACCCAAAGGGTTGTGCCTCTTAACACTTCCTTAAACATCATTTCCTTATGGGAACTATCACCATAGATAGGGTGTCATTCTAAGGGGAACACCGTTTGGTGATCACACCCCTTAGAATTACAATCTAATATTCGATTAAGAACACAGCACATATATATATATATATATATCTGATTAGATATTTGACAAGACATTATAAAAATTATCCCTTAAGCTAATATATTTGATACATTTGGCCGCCTGCAGAATTGTCATTGAAACTCAAGTAATCTCAGGTAATAGGTGGATTAATTTGTTATATATGCAGGTAAATTAGTGGATAGATAAATAAAATTGTGCTATCATATCAAAGATTTCAAATAATAAAATGGTAGTAACGAGTGACAAAATTCTGCAAGCCTATATATCCAAAACAGTCACAGACCTAACACCTTAATTTGGATATATGAGTTTATAAACCAAGTCAGAGAGAACCTGATGACTTCATCATCAAAAAAAAATTATTAGCACGAGATGAGATAACACGACCGAGATTTGATTAGTGACCTAGAAAATTATTAGTTAATAATCAGCAAACTGGAAAACTCAAAGCTCAAACTACTAACAATCAAAGATTTCAGTACATGAGCTTGGAAGTAGTTTAAGCTTAAGCTATGGGAGGAAAAAAAAATAATAATAATAGCTGTGATCGAGAAGAGAGGATCAAAGACGATGGTGAAAAATAACTACTCTACATCCAGTATTGAACTATTTATTGTGTAAAGTCACAAGGATTTTCTTAAGAGGACCTTGTGAAATATACCATTATTACACTATACGAGGGCTTCATGCACAAAAAATGGAGGCAGTATCAGCTACAACTTCGTTGTCCGAACCAGAATATCGACCTAGCTAGTCTCTCTTCGTAGTTTTGCAAGAGGCAGATGTGTCAGGCTCCACATCTTCTGAAGCTGAAAGGCTATATGATCTTGCTTGGCATCCTCTACTACTGTTCTCCACTGGGGACTCAGACCTCCTCTGAGACCCTGTTGGAAGCCTTCTCTTATGTTCTGAATTATTTGAAAGAAAGCAAATAAAGATCCAAGCAAAAACCAGAACCTAAACATAATTATTACGAAGTCTAGCCAGAAAATTAAAATTACTTCGAGTGTGAAATTGCATGAAGAACCATGGCCAAGAACTCTTCGATCCCACTTGAATTTACAACATTCTTGCTTCTGCTCCTCAAAAAGCTAAAACTTCGGTTCCCTCCCACACATGAAAGCAGCCATGGAAATAAACAAAGGGATTATTTAGTTTAAACATACTTGGCTAAGTTTGGAACATAATGCCCAAAAGCCCATTTGCCACTAAATAGGTTTCATTTATTCCGCTTCGGACAGATGATTTTCTTCTCCAATTTGGCATACAAGAATATAGTACCATACAATAAATGGCCAACCATGACACAATCTAGAAAGTCTTAAAGAATCCCAACCAAAACACGATAAGAAAACGATTAACACTTCGCCAATGAGATAGTATTCTCATTGGCACCTACCACCTGACCCAAACTTTCTAATAATATACCAGTACAAATTTGCATTACCCCCATCCCTACAACATCACCTGTTCTAGATCTCCTAACATTTTAGCAGCAATCTTGCTGGATCAATTCTCTGACGATCCACTAAATTGTTGGGGCTCAACATCTTGTCTTCTGAGATCATTCTCTTACTTGTCTTTCGCACGAAAGGTCATTCTCTTAATTCCTTTCTTCGATATTTGGTACTATAATGGGTTCTTTAATATCTATGTTGAGCGTCATTGGCATGTTTGACTATACATGATGTAAGTTATGCTACATACAAGTTAGTGCATTAATATACCATTTATTATAAAATCTATATATTATAGTTATGAAAATTTAAAATACTAATTAATACTTGTTATGCTAGTTGAGGTGACATGCTTTAAGTATGTACATACTTGTAAATTGGTGTTATATGTGTGTGCGTGTGTTTGTGTGTATTATGTCTTGGATGCGAAATGTCATGAATGCTTTCCTTTTCTAGTTACAGCAGGGCAAAAGCTATAAATTTAAGTACTACTCATGTTCCATCTTATAATGTTAAGTTACCGTTACCTTGCCATTAAAAAAAAAAAAAAACAGTTACCTTACTATTATATTGTAAAGCCCTGATCAATTAGTTAAAATTAATTAATAGCCTAATAATTTTGAAACTTTTGCTAGCTTCTGGTAGTTTTAACTATGATCCTTTTAGTTTGTTAATATATAAACCGCTAATAATTCATTAAAATAAGTCAAAAGCAAAGGATATTGATCTGAAAATCTTCAAAAATTTAAAACATAAAATATTTTTTTAAAACAAAAAGCTAAAACATAGCTCTAATAAAATGAACTTTTGTTCAAGAATAAAATTTATTTATTATTAGTCATGTCCCTTCCCAGTTCACCTTGAGATCTAATGATCATGATTAATATAAGTACTCACACCTGCATATATATATATATATATTAACTGATTACACACAGGCCATACAACCTAGACATAATTATTAATTATTATAAGCTCCGATCTGATCCTCTCATGAATTAAGCTTAACTGTTCGGTAAAGTACTATTACTACTGCGTTTTCTCCAAGGGCGCCTACGACGATGAGTTGGAAGATAAACACCATTTCTGTGTACCCAACAAGGGCTATGATCAAGCTGGTGACTACTTGTAGTGGATGATGCACATCCAGCATGATGATAGCCAGGGTTCGGTTCGTCACCCTCGTCATTCATATCATTGTCGCCTGCTGTCGACTTAGTTTCAGTGCGCCTTACGGCGCGGCCATCCACCTTGTTTGCAGCAGCAGTTTTATGATCTTTTTTATCAGTACTAGCACCAATTACGTTACCCTTTCGATCGGTTAGAAGCCGAGGGTTGGAGCCACCCACCTTTGATCTACGCTTCTCCTCCAGTAGTACTGATCCTACTACAACCGGGAACCTTTCTGCATTGGTTCTGATCTTCAGATCAGTTGCTATGATGATCAAGAGTAACGCAACAGTACTCATGAATACAAGCTGTAAGGTCTTCATGCTGATCAATTTGTCTACGAAATCCTGAATTGAATTAAGTAGGTGTGTATTAAGACTAGAAGTAGTACTATTGTTTAGTAAAACTCGTTGATCATGAACTTTAATAATTAGCACGTAATTATAACTAGGACTACATGATTAATTGCATACCTGCAGCTAGCCTTCTGATGATCTGCGCTAGAAGATATTAATGGAGGAATGAGGCCGGGAATGGGTGGCGCGCGAGGAGCTAGCCAATATATATATAGGCGAGCGATTTCCTTCGCATCTGATTATGATCGATGTGATAGAAAAGTATCAAAGCACTCAAAAATATAAAGGGTGCAGTTGGGGTGTCACTTAAACTGTGGCAGTACCACTAATTAATTTGGGAAACGCTGTGGCCATCATGCCAGCATGCATATGAGTACTTCATCAATGTTAATGTTCTATGGTTTAATAATTACTCGTGGATAATATATATATATATATATATAGATATTTATATATATATATATATATGCTATAAGCTTCTATTGTGTAATTATATATATATATATATACGTCAGTTGGATAATGTGATTAATTTCTCGCATGTAATAATTACGAGCACTTGGTGATCATGATCATCAGTATATATAGTACTACTACTGGATATTGATCAACATCATGATCATCATGTACAAATTAATATCCTAAGATATTCAAATATTATTTAGGGTTAAAGTTAATTGATCTTGTATATAATTTATTATTATGGGCCATGGTTCTTAACGGCCACGCTTAATCCTGTCAATATTAATAATTAACGGTAAGCGATACACACACGTGTCTATATATATATATATATATATATAGCACGCATGATTACCATTAATGTGTGGTGAAAAGCATTGCACCAATATTGATCATTAATCAGATCAAGAACTTCATTCCACTTAAATTACTAGCTAGTAGCCTGTAGATAAGTCTATGACGTTGTTTGATCGCGACACACACACGACATACAATATTAATTATCATAACCAAATTATATCATGTGCGCGCTAGCTTTTGGTACTGTTTTTTGTCATAACCAAATCGTTTTAATTAGCACAATTAAAGGGACATATTTGTTGTGCTAGAACCTTTTTAAAATACTATTAATTAACTGAGTATGCCATCGATTTTATGGGGTCCTGATCATGACCAGCTTGAGGGTGTTCAACCATGCATAGATTTATGCAATTTTCAGGATATATTTTCTAATTGTCAAACCAAGAAAGATTATTAGACGTTCTTAATTAGAATATAGGTGATATATTGATACTTCTATCCTATCATAAAATGTCATGACATTAAAATCGTTTAGATTGATATAATTTATGATAATATTGCATCTAATTATGATGAAACGTCGAGAGTGCACCTATATATCGCATCATGATCTAATAATCATTCTCGAACACATTCCTAATTTGATTTTTCAAAAATAACCAATGTAGTAATTTGATGTGCTAGCTAGAGGTAGATTAAACAAATGATGGATGCATATTTACTACTAGAGATTGAAGAAGATGAAGATCTAAACAAGCAATCATGAGGATCGATCTAAACAAGCAATGGTGCACGTTACACGCTGGTAAGCCCTCTTGTCTCGATCTGTACCTCTCTCTACTATGTTCGCTTTGTCAAATGCTCTCTCTCTCTCTCTCTCTCTCTCTCTCTCTCTCTCTCTAACCCCTCGGGTTCTCACTCCTGCAGACACACTCTTTTTGGTTTGAACTATGGCTGACAAAGGTCATCGGAGACAACCACTCACTGCCAAGGTAATTTCTCTTTTTCGCTTGTCCAATTTGAGTCTGTTCCATCGTGTGATATCTCCATATTCAAAACTCAAATATTAATGTTGTTGCTGGATCACAGGGCAGCAGATACGTCCATAGATAGCATCGCTTCATTCTCAAATTCCATGGACCACCACACAAGATTAGGTATGATATCCAGAATGTTAGTCGCATTTGTTTTGCGCTATTACGTTTGTGGCATGAACAATTGGAGGTTGCTGGAGTTTTAGTGGATTATGTTTGAATGGTAAAACTTGTAGGTTGTGTTATTTCTTGTTGGGTTGCAGTTTTGGAGGGTCTATTGGTGCATGCACCGTAGAAGATAAATACTTTAGCCACAAATGGATTATACAAAAGTAATCTCACAAACTAATATGACTTCATGTAGTTCGTTATATTGTGAAGTAGATATAATTAATCACATGAAGCCACATCAGTTTATAGAATTATTTTTATGTAATCTCTTTGTGACTATAGCAGTCCTTGCCGTGGAAAGTGGATATCGAGTGAATGTGACAGGTTAACAATGATGAAATGAGTGGCTCATGGGCAAACCATAGGAATTAATCATGTAGAGACCTCCATTTTCATTAATTTATGATTTCCTAACAGGGATATATACTTTCATTTTGTTGAAAACATGTAATTAGACAAGAACACATGATTTATATTTGGATCTTTTTAATATTTTGACATATCATTATTTCTACTGACCATTCTAAATGATCGAGCTTAATTATATATAGCTAGCTAGCTTATAATATCTATACGTACAACAATTAAGTCATCAATTAGCCAAAAATAATTGTGCTACTCTGACTGTTACGGTCTAAACAAGCCAGCTAGCTAGGATATATTAGTATGTAATTGAGGAACTAGCACATTAGAAGTATTCCATCCCAAGAATATTAGGATATGTAAAATATTTACGTTCATTTTATACAATAGCAATCTTTAGAACATTGGCATTGGATTATGCAAATGCAAAGTCATAATTTGGTTAATATAACATGTTTTACCTTTTAGCTATTCCATTCAAGAAATATTCTAACATTATATCATCCCTCTATTAGGCAAAATAATAATAAAATATTATTAATTTAAATATTTTTTAATTTATTTTTGTCATACTTTGTAATTCTAATAATCATAAGTTAATTAATAATCAAATTATAATTAACATATATATGATTGGTGTAGACACTATATAATTAGATAAAACAACTATTCTACACTAGAGACAATAAAATTGCAACATCTAATTGCACTAATTAGTAAATTCATGGATTTTCTTTTGGATTCACAAACCCCTAAAACTCTACAATGGGATTCATCTTTAAATCATCAGCTATGAATAAGTTGCAAAAATCAGTTTTTGTTTATCCACATACTAGCTGTAATTGTGGATAAACCAAAACTTAGTTATTTAATCTTGCTGCCAATGAGTTAAGCAGTAGCTAATTCACATCAACAAGATAACTAATTTCACAATTAAAACACAACAGCGGCGCCAAGTAACTAATTCCACAACATCAATTCCATCTACAACAGGTAATTCCACAATGAAAATAGTGGCAGGTAACCATCACCAACAGGTAATTCCAGTCGTTCAAAACACATAACTATCATTTTAGCTACCTAAATCTAGTAGGTAACTTCAGTTGTTCAAAACACATAAGAATGCATAAGAAAAACACTGCCCAGGCTCAAAATGACAGTGTTACCAAATAATTCATGCACATGAGCACTATACCCAAAATGAACCATTGTCCCATTCTTTAAGTTATGGTAGCCCAAAATAGATAGCACTCATTGTGAACAAGCAACGATCTACCTTTACCCTCAATTTTTTTATCGATCTTTTTGCCACTTCCTCCAAATATGAGAAGTCATGCTTTGGTCGAGAACAAACTTTTGAGATTTTTGAAATAAGATATGTGATACTCCGTTTTTACGTGTATTTTCACTGAAGGAATATTTTAATTTAATTAAAATAATGGTTCTTTTATTTTAAATTATCAGATTTTAATTGGATTTTATTGGTTGTTTGAGTTTAAATTGCTATTTAATTTATTTTAGCTTGTTTTTGGATTTAAAATTTAGTTGTTAGTTTTTACTAGTTATTTATTATATTTAAGCTTTATGTGGTGTTTAAATTATTTTCTTGGTTTTATTGCTTTTAAAGTTGTTTCGTTGGATCAGTTTTTGGACTCCAGAGATAGGATTGGATCTCATTTCTTTTCACTCATCTTTTCTTTTCTCTTTTTTCTTTTTCTTCTTTCTTCTTTTTCTTCTTTTTTCTTTATTTTCTTTCTTTCTTTTCCGTTTCTCTCTGGCTCGCGCGACACTCTCTCTCTCTCTCTCCCATTTCCGTCCGTTTTTCATCTCAGCCCAGACCCGCCGCCGCCAGCCACCGTGCGGTACACCACCCCCACCCCATTCCCTTCTCCTCCGACCGGTGAACCACCCCACCAAGTTTCACCGCCAACCGAGCCGCCGTTTAGCCGGAATAGCCACTCCAAGCCAAACGGCTTTTGTACCGATCTGCCATCGTCGCTTCACCTCCGGCCACCACCTCTTCACCGCTTCATCACCGACTCTTTCCGGCTCCGATCCGTCGCCAAAACAGCCCCCACGAGCTAACTCTCCGATTTAGGTATTTCGACCTCCTATCGCCTTTTTCGCCGCCACCCACGGCCAACCCTCACTTCCACTAGTTTCATAAACACCTCTAAGTCATTCCCTACCAATCCCAAGTCTTGGTTTGTCCCCGTTCAAAAGTGAGTATTTTACAACCCACGGCCACAGTGTTTTTATACTGTTACGTTGCTTTCTCTTCGCCGTTTGCTACTCGCCGATCCTTCAAAAATTATTAAATAGCGCTGTAATTATTTTCCAAACTTCATTTTAGATTTAAATATATTATTGCTTTTACAATAATTATTTGTGACTGGTTGGTTATTCCGGACTGAGTCCGAGGAGTCGGGGGTCGGATGGATTTGAGGACGGAGTTGCTTGTTTGGTTGTTATGGATGTTTGGAAATTGTTGGTTAATTGGTGTCGTATCATTTGCATCACATTGTGCACGCATATGGATGTGTTAAATATTGAAAATTGAGTTTTCATGTGTAAATGAATTTTCGGGTGCGTGCGTATCACGACCCCAAGCCGAGATTGGGTATTATCTCGGTAGAGCTCCTCTGGTCACTCGGGAGCGTAATATACTGAGTGATGTCCCCTAAGTTGTCGTTGGACGACAACGGGAGCGGGCGGGATGGTAACGCTCTCGTACCGACTCCATGGCCCCTCTGCTGGCGGGGGCTAGATGATGCCTAGGCTAGGTACGTGCTGGGTGCGAGACTGGGATCGCTCGTTTAGATATCACATGCGTAGTCGTTACCTGCGGTGTGACATAGTAGCGAGAGGGGACATGTGCATTGGGCATTCTTTCATGCATATTGTAGAGTTTAATATATTTTTATCTTATGGCGTTTGGAGTATTACTTACCTACGGCACTATTTTTGGTACCGTAGACTTTGATGCAGATTTTGAGGAGGAGGAGGTTGAGCCCAAGGAGGCGGCTCCACCATAGTTTTGACTTGGAGTTGCCTATCTTTGAATATTATCTGTATTTGTTTTTATGTTATGTATTTGGATTTGAAATAGTATTGAGCTTGTAATATTTTATTTACGTGTGTTTTAAACTGATTTGTAATTAAACAAAAAATTCTGGTACTTAGTTATATGACTTTATTATCCGCTGCGTAGCTTTTTTTGTACACATGTTGCATATACACACACTTGGCACTTGGCGATGGAATGTGTGACCCGTGTTGTCATCATCTCGACGTTTCGATTTCCACGTGTCCGTACGTGGAAGTTGGGGGCGTCACAAGACATTTATTGAACATGCAATAAGATGATGTTGTTGAAAGTAATGCCTACAATTGTCCCGTGCTTAGTAATAATGAAGTGCATTAACTCATTTTTCTACCCAAAGCATTCTGGTATCCTCTCCCAGATTAAAAAAAAAAATAGCACCTTCCAATCGTTTCCCATAAAAGCATTAGCAAACAAAATTTATATACGTTTAAATATGTCAAACTTACAAGGTATATTTTTTTCTTTTTCTTCCTAACGCAAAAGCATAAAAGGAAAATGACAGATCGAGTAATTGTAAATAGACTTGAGACGCAATGGTTTTGGAGAAGATCTAGGTGAAGAGTGAGAGAGCTTCCCAATGGCTTAGCTAAAACGAACATTCCATGGAACATCAAGACTTAACAGGCATGAGCAAAGATTCCGTTGATTTTGAATCTGTGAGACGAACCACGAAAACTAGAGAGATTCAACTTATGAAATCGAGAGAGAGTCAAAAACCAGAAGCAAAATCAAAGAAATAATCACCTAGGATGATTTCTTGAAATGATCAGATATGAGAGAAATTTTCACACTTCGTTTTTGGACATAAATCAAAGTGAAAATGGTGATTTGGAAGTAAAAATCTAGACAGAGAGAAGAGGGAAAGAGAAAAGGTAAGAGGAAAGAGCGAAAATGGTGAAGATGGATTTCCTAGTAGCAAACTGGGGAAGAGAAATTTTCAAGGGAAATAAAACAGCATTGACGGGGCGTTTTGTTGATTAAATTATTGCTTTGGCCTTTGAATAGTGAAGAGCCAAATATGACCATGGGATGGTTGTTACTATAGCTAAAATTCATATAATTTTACATTTGGATAATCCAATGCAGACAATTTTATGTAAAATAAGTCAAATTATGCATTTCACTAACATTTAGATAATCCAATACTAGTGCTCTTATGGTTGATATTTCTTCCATCCCAAGAATATTGCGAAAGAACAAATCTATTCATCATCCATTTTTTCAACATTCCACGATGTGGTATTAAATAATAGGTTCACAAGTAAAAGATAATAAATAATCTCCAATCATAATGTCACATCATGGGATGATGAGAAAATTGATGATGAGTAGCATTACTCATTGCAAAAATAACATGTATTCCAATAAAACAAAGCAACTAAACTTAGCAATATACAAAAAAGTATTCTTAATTAGATGGTCTATGTGTCTGTTTCCAATTAACTCAGTATGAGGTCGGTCAATTTTATATCTTGAAATAGATTGTTATCTTTATTTTATGAGTTATTATACTCATGATCACACACTTGTTAAAAATAAAAATTTAAAAGTAAAAATAGGTGTATAGTGTTAGACTTTTGATTTTCCTAGATAACCATTTGTCTCCCCTAAGGTGGTTCACTTCATCTAAGATGATTCACTTTATCTATCAAGTATAGGTAATTGCCCTTAAATAAATAAAGTAATTAACTCTTGGTATTTTTTTATTGATGAAATAATGAGGGTAGCCCAAAAGTTGTAGGAGTAATAAGTAAGGATCCGTAGTCTTGCCTATATAAAGGGGCTTGTGTTTTTCATTAGACTTGCCCATAAAGTCCTAAGGCAAAAGACTAGAAGTCTCTTCTCTACAGAAAAGCTCTACTTTCTTTTGTAATTTTTTTCAGTTCTCAAACCCAAGTAGTTAGAGGTAAAAGATCCTATAGATCTTTTTATTCTTTCAAGATGTTTTGTTTTCTTTACATTTGGTATCGGAGTTAAACCTTTCAGCTTTGTGTTTGAATTATTAGCATTTCAATTTTGTTCAAATAATGAGTCTTTAATGATTTCAGAGATAGGCTGTCCTTTCAACTTTTAAGTTTTTGTCTTTAAATTCATATTCATATGGTTATGTGCTCATAACTATATTAATGGATTTCAAAGGGATGTTCTTACTTTGGGCTTAATTTCAAGCTTTATATATACATATTGATGGGCCTTTGGGATAATTTACATTTAATAGGTTTTTTTGCCTATTTTAGTAGATGCCCAATTGTATTTTTTTAATAATGAAGGTAGTGCTACAGCATCCTTATTATTTAAGAGAATACATAAATTTGGAATCTCATTGTAACTAAGTCATAAGTTTTAAGGATTTATCCCTATAGGAAACTTTAAAATTTTTTTGTGATTTAAATAGATAAGAAAATGATTTTGTATTAACAGTAAAATTTGTCTTCTACCTACAAGTGTAGATAGTTTTATTTGTTAATATTTGAAATAATTTGTCTTATAAATAAAGATAAGTAAATTTATACCGTTATGCAATATTTTCCTACAGGAAGGTTAAAATTTACTTGAATTCATGGCATTAAAGTTTTTCTTGGTTTTTGAGCTGTTGTTCCACAATCCATAGCTGATGGTATTTATTTTATTCCAATGCTTAATGACACTAATTATTCTGACTCGAAAGATTCGGTTCATTTTACCTTGGGATAAATGGAATTTGACTATGCACTCTGTGTGGAGTGACCACCTACTGCTACAAATTCGGATACAAGGGAAGTTATCAAAAATCGCCAATGGCTAGAGCGATCTAATCGCCTAAGTCTAATGCTCATAAAATCTCGTATGAGTAAAAGCATTAGAGGTTCTATTAGTGACTGTGCTTCAATTAAGGAATTAATGCAGGCAATTGAGGAACAGTTTGTTCGTTCGCTCTAACAAGGCTTTAGCTACTACTAAAGCTTTTGACAATTCTAAGGGTATGCGTGCATACATTACGGAAATGAGAAACATTGTTTCTCAACTTAAGGACTTAAAGATAGAGATATCTGAGCTGTTCTTGGTCCATTTCATCATTAACTCACTGTCATCTGAGTATGGACCTTTTAAGATCTCTTATAACAAACATAAAGAAAACTGGTCGATTACGGATTTTTTGACTATATGTGTACAAGAAGAGGAAAGGATGAAACATGATCAACCTTAAAGTGCAAATATGATCGTGAATGATAAAGTTAAGATCGAGAAAGGCCAAGGTGGACTTCAAAAGAAAAGGAAACATAATGTGCCATCAAAATCCAATAGATCTAATGGCAAAAAGGTGACCTGTTTCTTTTGCAAGAAAGAGGGCCATATAAAGAAGAGCTGCATCAAGTATAAAGAGTGGCTTGAAAAGACATGTAACTCTATCTCTCATGCGTGTCATGAATCTTTTTTCATTGATGCTCCTAAAAATTCATGGTGTATTGACTCCAGTTCTTCAATCCATGTTGTGAATACATTGCAGGGTTTTTTCATCAGAAGGAAACCAACAACAAGTGAGCTTTAGGTTTTCACCAGAAATAAAGGGCATTCACAAGTTCTTGTAGTTAGAGTTTTTTGAGTGATTTTCAAATTGGGACATGTTTTGGATTTAAATAATGCGTTTTATATTCCAAAATTTAGTAGAAATTTAATTTCTGTTTCCAAACTTATTATCAAAGGTTTTAGTTTCCTTTTTGAGAATACTATGACTGTTTTTAAAAATAAAATTCCGGTTGGTTCTAGAACTTTTGTTGATAACTTGTTTAAATTAGATATTCATCCCGAATTTGAGAAAAATTATCTCACCCTGTATTCAGTTGGCATTAAAAGAAACCTTTTTAATAGAAAGTCTTCTCTACTATGGCATAAGAGATTGGGACACATCTCTATAGAGAAGATGAAATGGTTAGTAAAAAATTGGGACACATCTCGATTTTATTGACTTCAAGAATTGTGTGGACTGCATAAAGGGCAAGTAGACTAATAATAATTCTAAAGGTTCAAGAAGAAGCTCAAGTGTTCTTGAGATTATACACATAGATATCTGTGGAGCATTTCCCATCCCTTGCTTGAATGGACAGAGATATTTTATCTCATTTGTTTATGACTATTCTAGGTATATGTATCTCTACATTCTGAATGAGAAGACTCAAGCATTAGATGCTTTCAAAGCCTATAAAACAGAAGTAGAGAATCAAAGTGAAAAGAAAATCCAGATCGTAAAATCTTATAGAGGGGGTGAATATTATGGTAAGTACAATAAACACGAACAAATGAATGGTCCGTTTGCAAATTTCCTTCAGGAGGAAGATATTGTTGCCCAATATTCAATGTCTGGCACACCACAACAAAATGGTGTTATAGAAAGAAGAAACCGTATGCTAATGGATATGGTAATTAAGGAGCATGATTAGTAAATCTAACATGCAACTTTTCTTGTGGAATGAAACTCTTAAAATTGTAGTGTATATATTGAATAGGGTTCTATCCAAGTCTATCTCTAAAACAACTTTCAGAGTTGTGGAAATCGTAGAAACCTAGCTTAAATCATACACACATATGGGGTTGTCTTGTTGAAGTTAGGATTTATAATCCTAATATAAAGAAGTTAGACCTAAGAACAACTAGTGGTTTCTTTTTGGGTATCCAAGTAACTCCAAAAGATATAAATTTTATTGTCCTAAACATAGCCCTAGAATTTTCAAATCTAAAAAATGCAAGGTTTCTTGAGGATGTTAAACCTAGTGGGAGTGTGAATTCTCAATAGGTCACGTTTGAGAAAACACCTGAACATGCTACTTTACCTTCTTTTGGAGGAAGAATGGTTGTCTTAAGGCAAAATAGATCACAAAATCATGCATTGACACCAATTCAAGAACAACATGTTCCCGTAAATGAGGTTCAACCTGAAGTTATTTCACATTTACAGTCTGAGCCAATTGAGTAATCTCCAAATGACAAAGTAGTGGCTCTAAGAAGATCCTCAAGAATACATAGGCTTGCAGTTCCAGATGATTACTTTGTATACCTAACTGAGTCTACTTTTGACGTTGGAGTTCCAGAAGACCCAATTACGTTTTCACAAGCCATGAGTGGAGATAAATCTACATTTTGGTTGGATGCCATGATGAATGAGTTACAATCCATTTATAAGAACCAAGTTTGGGATCTTGTCGATTTACTAGAAGGGGTGGCAACAATTGGCTGCAAATGGGTTTGTAAAACCAAATGAGATTCTTCTAGTAATGTTGAACGATATAAGGCTAGACTTTTCGCTAAAAGATTCACTCAGAAGAAAGACATAGATTATCATGAAACATTCTCTTCAGTCTCTAAGAAGGATTCGTTGAGGATAATCATGGTCTTAGTAGCTCATTTTCATTTAGAGCTACATCAAATGAATGCTAAAACAGATTTTCTCAATGGGGATCTTGATAAAGCGCTATATATGAAATAAACTAAGGGTCTTAGTGACGACAATAAAAAAGTATGCAAGTTGAAGAAGTCTCTTTATGGACTAAAACAGGCTTCCTGTCAATGGTATTTAAAGTTTCACAAGAATCTCATCTCATACGGTTTTATCGAGAATCTTGTTGATCAATGTATATACCTTAAGGTCAGTGGGAGCAAATGCATTTTTCTAGTTCTTTATATAGACGATATCTTCTTGAAATCAGTGATTTGGACTTATTACATAAGACTAAACAATTTCTCTCCCAAAACTTTGAAATAAAGGATATGGGTGAAGCCTCTTATGTCATTAGCATATAGATTCACAGAGACAAGAAACAAAGAGTCTTAAAACTGTCTCAAAAGGCCTACATTGAAAAGTTTTACAGAGATTCGGTATGAAAGATTGTAAAGCCTCTGTAGCTCCCATAATCAAAGGTGATAAATTTCATAAAGGTCAATCACCTAAAAATGCATTGGAACAAGAGCATATAAAAAGTGTGCTTTATGCATCTACAGTGGGTAGCTTGATGTATGCTCAAGTTTGCATCCATCTAGACATACATATAGCAGTTGGATTATTGGGTAACTATCAAAGTAACCCAAGTCTTCAACATTGGATAGTTGCAAAGAATTAGGTGATGCGGTATTTGTAAGGAACCAAGGACTAAATGCTCACCTACAGGCATACAAAAAATTTGCAAATGGTTGGGTATTCAGATTTAGATGTTTCCAGTTGTGTAGACACCAGAAAGTCTACTTTTGGGTATATCTTTCTTCCTATTGAATGAGCTATATCTTGACAAAGTACAAAGCAATCTACAGTTGCTACGTCTACCATAGAGGCAGAATTTATTTCGTGCTATGAAACAACGATACAAGCCATGTGGTTGAAGAATTTTATTACTGGTCTTAAAGTTGTCGATTCCATTCAAAGACCAAGAAAGATTCTTTGTGATAACACCGTTGCAATGTTCTTCTCAAAGAATAATAAGAGCGAAAGCAGGAACAAGCATATCGACATAAAATATTTAAGTGTGAGAGAGAGCATAAAAAATAATGTGGTGTATATGATTGAGCTGAGATATTGCATAATTTAACTATTTAAAACCAATGTATTTTAAATTCCTCATGACATTACTATTGGTTTTAGATGGAAAAATGGTTAATAAGCATAAATTCGAGTTGTGATTTTTAATTGATTAATATCATGTTTATGCTTAATTTTATAACTATGATTTAATGGGACAATATTTCCTCACATATATAGTCTATTTTTGATAATCTATTTATTTTTAATTTATTTTTTTGAGTGTTATTTCTTTCTTCTTATTTTCAGATTGAATAAAATTCAAATGGGATCCGGTTGGAACTTTTGACTAAAAGTTGAGAGGAATGAAGAGAAGGAAAAAGAAAATCGGTGCTTGATTAAATGGGAGAGGGAGATGTGTGGGAGTTGATAGGAGAGCCGTGCTTGACTTGGAAGAGGAGTTTGGCACCGAATTGAGGCAGATGTATATATATATATATTGCTGGGCGGAAGAAAGTTAAAAAAAAAGAGAAAGTTGCAACAACACATGCATCACTTGGGCCCACGATAGAAACAGCACTCGGCACATGCAGAACATGGACAGCAACTCATCAGCTCAACACTTGCAACTCACACATGCATCAAAAAGAGAAGAAGCACATGCAGATAATGCATCACTCGGATGTGCAACAGTGCAGCAGAACAACTGGCCCTCAACTTTGATGGAAAAGCAAAACTTCACATGCAGAAACTAACCTGGACAGCAGCAAATCACGCACACATGCACTCGGACAGCAACCTACGGCAGAGAAAAAAAACACATGCAGCACACAGCTCACGCACATGCAGAAACAGCTTATGCAGAAAGCAAAACATGCAGCCATACACATGCAGAAATGCAGGATAGTACATGAAGCAAAAAATAGAAAATCAACAATCACGGCTGGACAGCAAACTGAACACATGCAGAGAAAGCACAAACGAAAGAAATCAACAATCACGGCAAACACACATGCAGAAAATAAAGTGTAACGCAACTCATGGATAGAAACAGCAACTCTCGGCAGCTCTCATCACACATGCAGACCCAATAAAACTAAGGGGTTGGAAGCTTAGAAAGACACTGAATTTACTCTGCACTGGGACGTTGCAGCAGCACTTGTTTTGCTGGTTTCTTTTTGTTTCTGTTTTCATTTTAGACTTGAAAAAGGAGGCAGTTTTTAGTTTTCAGCTTCAGTTTATTTTTCTGCAGTTTACGTAGAGCTAGTTTTGTTTTCTGTTTTTGTTTTCAGACCTGAGGAATAGGTTTGAATTTATTTATTTCCTTTTCTTGTATTCATTCTTGGGAGGTTGCAGAAAAACTCTCTGTTTCTTGCTTCATTCTCTGTTTTTCTTTCTTCCAGCAGTGTCCATTTCATTAGTCATTCGATTTTCATTCTCTTTTATTTTGCTTAGTAGCTTCTTCTTTCTTTTCGGTTATAGATTTTTTTTTTATGTTGGCAGCTCATTAATATTTTTTTCTTTTAGTGTCTTTGAGTTTCTTCTAGGTTGCAGCTTTAGTTTTTCTTCTTATTCTTTTTTCTCTTTTCGTTTATGTTGTAGCTTACACTTGGTTTTGGTAACAGGCGGCTGGGCAGCTTCTTGAATTTTATTTTCTTAGTTTTATTTTATTTGCTTGCTATAGTTGTTCGGCTAGTGGGCAGCTTTGATTTTTCTCATTATATGTTAATTTTCTGCTATTTTTTTTTTGTTCTTGTTAGTTTAGAGGTGGCAGTTTCATTTTAGTTTTCTTAGTTTATTTATTTATATAGTCTGGTTTGTTTTATTAACTAGGAGAGTGAGGAAAGAACGGAGAGGGAGTTTTTAACTTTTATCTCCTCTTTCACTTTTATGTTCTTGTGCTATTTTTGTGTATTTTATTATAGACAATATTTATTTAATTTTCATAACTTTGTGTTGAACCTTGATTTTGGGGCTTTTCAATTTTCAGTGCATGTTTATCAATTACTTTCTAATCTAGTTTAATTCTTAATTTAGTTCTATTAATTTCTGAATTTAATCTATTAGTCATTTACATTCCAATCCGACAATCAAAAATCTAAAAATATGAATCTAGTCCATGACTAGTAACCTCTCCATCCATTACACATACCATCCGCTTGTTTTCTCTTTGTGAAGTTTTTCACACTTTTTCAACGAGTTTAATTTGAGTAACTTTCCCTGAGGAGACGATCTAGGAATTTATTCCTAATTATTACACGACATCCTCCTGCACTTAGGAGAGCATTAGTGTTACTCATTTTTGAGTGAGTCAGTATATTGAGCACACCAATACAAATTTGATGTCAGTCGATCCAATGACCAAAGATTTGCCAGTAAAACAGCTTCAGGGTCACTATAGCGAGCAATACTGCCATGGTTCGTGTATAGGATAGCTTGATAGAATTGAGAGCATTATTTTTGGCCATTTCAATTTTACCTATTAAGTGAACCAAGTGGGAGAATGTTAGACTTTTGGTTTCCCTAGAAAACCATTTGTCTTCCCTTATAAGGTGGTTCACTTCATCTAACATTATTCACTTTATCTTCTAAGCATAGGTAATTGCCATTAAATAAATAAAGTGGTTAACCCTTGCTATTTTTTTATGAATGAAATAATGATGATAGCCTAAAGGTTGTAGAAGTAATAAGTAAGGATCCCTAATCTTACCTATATAAAGGAGTTTGTGTTTTTCATTAGACTTACCCATAAAGTTCTAAGGCAAAAGACTAAAAATCCATTCTCTACATAAAATATCTCCTCTCTTTTGTAGTTTTTTTTAGTTCTCAAACACAAATGGTTGGTAGTAAAAAAAATCCTATAGATCTCTTTATTCTTTCAAGATGTTTTTTTTTTTTTTTTTACATGTAGTGTAATATTACTTAATAAAAATTTTCTTATTTTATTATAGCACATGCGTACATACATGCCATTTTCATACTGTTATATATGATCCTTTTTTTTTTTGTATGAAGAGGACATTACACCAATTTTATTGATTGCTCTCACTTGTGGCGGAGGAAAATCGTGGTTACAACTTAACACTTTGGAGATACAGAAACCAAACCCAGGGGTAAAAAATCTTAAATCCAAAACGTTCAAATACAAGGCCAAGAAAAAGGATAAAACCTAACACAAAACCAACCAAAAAGAGGAAAAACCTGCAAGAAAACAAGCAAACAAGGATATATATATATATATATATATATATATATATATATATATATATATATATAATAATAATAATAATAATAACCAAAAGAAAAAACTTACCAGTGACACACCTTATGAAACCATCAAGTAAGGAAGATCCAATTTGTCCATGCAAAGGAGACCTCTTAAGAGATTAGGTAATGTATGATCTCCAGACCAGTCAGAATTCAAACCCTCAACACCACACTTGGCTAGAAAATCAGTCACAACATATCCTTCATGAAAAATATGATTCACAATATAATCCAGACAATTAAGATAATCATGTAATTCATCCCAAAAATCTTCTAAATACCAGGTACGGCAATCATCCTTAGTAATCCAATTTACCAACAGTTGAGAGTCTATCTCAATTTGAACACGAGAAAACCCAAGATTATAACACCATCGGACATCTTCCAATAAACTTTTAATTTCAGCAAAATTATTAGTACCCAGACCCAGGGGCACAGAATAAGCCACAAGTAACCTACCATATTCATCCCGAATAACACCTCCAGCACCAGAAGGACTAGGATTACCAAGACTACTACCATCTGTGTTCAGTTTGACTCAGCCTTGATGAGGCCGAGTCCATCTAACCACACGAACCCTCTTAGGCTTAGGACACAAAATCGGGATATCCAATCTATTCAAAATATCAACATCCTAGGAAGAAACGAAAGAAACTTTCATAATCTGATCCACAATACTACGAAGCCATAATTTAGTTGTGTGCCGAACTGACTCAATCGTATTAATGTTATCTTCATATCGGGCTTTACAGCACCTCTCCCAAAGCTTCCAAGTTATGATAGAAGGAAGAAGACCATAAATAATTCTCACCTGGGAAAACTTACCCACACGACAAAACCAAAAACTCATTTGTTCCTTCCAAGTGTAGAAAAAAGCCATATGAACCACTAATTGACTAGCCGCTAAACACCAAATGCTTCGAGCAAAGTCCCATGTACAAAGCACATGATTTAAATCCTCAATATGGCCCACTTGACAACAATTGCATTTAGAGACCATCGGAATACCTACCATCTTAATCTTTTCATCAACACTTAAGCAATTATTAACAGCCTTCCACATCATAATGGAAATCTTCTTAGGAAGGTTAGTATGCCAAATCCACTGAGCCTAAGGTAAAGGAGGCACCTGAATTCTAATACAATCCCAGGCAGTCTTAGTAGTGAAATTACCATCCATATCTTTCAACCAGACAAGCACATCTTGACCCTCCTTCTGACAAGCCAAGAAAGCATACAGCTTAAAAGCTTTCTGATGGCCCACTAAACTAGTCAAAAGAGAAATATCTCATTCATTCTCAATACGACACTCTTTAATCTTAAGTGAAGGATGATCAATCACAATAAATTGACCGTTAAGAGGATCTCCCTCATCCTAATTATCATACCAAAAAGAGATATTACCCTCTTTTACACCCATTTGGAAATATTTAACACCTCTGGGATATTGCGGACAATTGATTTCCAAAAGCGAGTCTCCTTAGTAGGCTCCAAAAGGGACAAATGAAGCCCCTTAACATACTTACCTTGGAAAAAATCCGCCCAAAGATACTTACCCTCAATAAGACGCTAGGCAAGTTTCATATGTAAAGCTCTCTGAACATTCCCAAACTCCCTAATACCCAGGCCACCTTCATCTGTGGAGTGCAAATATGCTTCCAGGAAATCCATTTCCTACGGCCCTTACCTTCAAATTCTCCCCAAAAGAAAGAACTCAAAAGCTTATTCAAAGTTATAATCACCACTTTGAGAACATCTAACACAGTAAGAAGATGGGTGGCCATATTAGATAAAACATTATGAAAAAGAATAGTTCTACCACCAGCAGAGAGCATTTTCATCCTCTAACCCGCAATCTTCTTATTAATTTTACCCAATAATTCACCAAAGTCACATACTTTAGCCTACCATCTATTATAGGCACCCCCAAGCACTTGAAAGGAAACAAACCCTCAAAAAACCCAGAAAGATGAAGGAGAGAATTTTTCCTGGGAACAGGAATTCTTTTAGAAAGAATATAGCACTCTTCTCTTTATTAAGAACTTGACCCATCCAAACTTAATAAGTGTTCAAAACCTCCATCAAACCTCTCATAGATCTCTTACTACCATTAGCAAAGGCAACAATATCATCGGCATACATGAGATGAGAAATAAGAGGAGTCCCTCTAGCTTGAGTAAATTGACCAATTTTACCTTCCTCAAAGGCTTTCTTAATGAGATGAGAAAGCACCTCTTGCATAATAATGAATAAATAAGGAGATAGAGGATCACCTTGCCTTAAGCCTCGCTCCCCTTTAAAAAATCCCAGGGAAGTACCATTCATCATGACCGAGTACGACGGCTAAGACATGCATGACTTAACCAAATCACAAACATTAGATGAGAACCCAAAATTAGTCAAAACATGTAAAAAGAAATTTCAATCCATTCGATCATAAGCCTTAGAAATATCAAGCTTAACCCAAACATTTCCCCCAATAGATTTACTATGAATAGAGTGAACCAATTCCTCAGGCAAACTAATATTCTCAAAAATATTGCAACCCGGCATAAAGGCCCCTTGTTCTTACGAAATCATTTTAGGAATCAAACTAGTCATGCAGGTCACAAAAATCTTAGAGAGGATCTTATAAACCACTGAGCAAAGGCTTAAAGGCCAACATTTATCAAAACCTAAAGGCTTGTCAACCTTAGGAATTAAGACAATAGAAGAAGCAGACTAACTTGTAGGGAGCATGTGAGTATGGAAAAACTCAACAATGGCTGCAAAAATATCATCCTTAACAAAATCCCAACAAACTCTGAAAAAATGGGAACCAAAACCATTCGGTTCATGACTACTTTCGTTAGGAATAGTAAAAAGAGAATCATTTACTTCTTCTATGGAAAGAGCTCTACCAATCGCCAGATTTTCCTCATTAGTAATAATAGGAGAGACCAGATCACTTAAATTCGGCAGAACATGAGAACTACTTTGACCTAAAAACTTTTGAAAATAATCAACAGCAGCTTAATAAATGTCAAAAGGGGTTTTTAAAATAGTACCATCAAACAAACACATATCCTACACTCTCTTATGATACTTGGCATTCAAATAAGCATGGAAAATTTTAGAATTTTGATCCCCATCTTTAAGCCAACTCTTCTTGGCCATATGAGCAAGCTTAGTATCCTCTCTACCCATCCAAGTTAAAAGTTCTAACTTGGACACCAAGAGATCATTCTCTTTTGCAACATTAAACGAATGTTGGAGACGAATCTCCAAATTCTCAATACGAGTCTCTAAATCTTTGATGATCACGTTCATTTTACCAAATACTCTTTTATTCCACTCTTTTAATGCCACCTTGACCCTTTTCAATTTAAAAGCTAGGTTAATTAACCCATTACCAAGACCCTCACGCTTCCACACCCCCTCCACAAAATGATAAAAATCAATATGATCAATCCACATATACTAAAATCAAAAAGGGTTAGGACCATACCTCAAAGGATCCTCCCCCAATTGAATAACCAAAGGAGAATGATCCGAAGTTGTAAGCGCCAGAACCTGATAAAAAACATTAGAAAAAGAATTAAGAAAATTATTATCAATGAAACATCTATCTAACCTGGCCCAACTGCGAGTTAAACCGCCTTGACCATTGCACCAGGTCATTTTCAAGCCTTTGGAACACATATCAATTAGGCCACAAGTTTGAATGCACTAGGTGAAATCTTCCATGGCTGCAAAAGGTCGAGGATGGCCACCTCTTCTTTCTAAGTCATCTTTAATAACATTAAAGTCCCCGCAAAGGACCCATGGAATACTAGCAGTCCCCGTTGCCTCCAAATCCGCAAAAAGAGCTTTCCGATCAAATTGACTACACTTCGCATAAATAATGGTAAGAAGAAAAACATGACCATTCTCCTCTACTTTCATAGTAATAAACTGGTTAGAACCTGCCACCCATTGAACCGAAACTGCCGAATTCCACAGCAACCAAATTTTACCTCCATGCACCTCATTTGTAACAAAAGAAGTGCAATTGAACCTACCCAAATATTTCGGGATTCTATCCTCGAGCAAAAAAGGCTCAGCCAAAGCTACAATATTAGGTCTATAATTTTTAATCATTTTCCACAACCTCATATAAGAAGTGTCAACTCGCCTAATATTCCAAAAAATAAAAGGACAAATCATAAATTAAATTTCGAAGGACGAATTACCGCCCTGGTAAAGCTCCTTCTATGAATTTTATCCACTGGATTACTAGGATCCTCAGAGTCTGTAAAATAATCCTTTTGCATGTCCTCCTTTAATTTATCTATCTCACTTTCTTGATTAGATTGAGAAACATATTTCATTTGCGTGTTTCCTTCCTTGTCTACAACCATGAGTTTTTCCCCTTGAGCAACCATGTTTGACCCATCCATTGGACCAGCCTTACCTTGAGCCAGAAACCCTGATTCAATGTCACTGGACCCTAAAGCAGGCCCTTGTTCTTCCGTATAATGGACCTGCATGGCCCCTTCCTCACTCGGTTGTTGATCCACCAATGCTAGCTGCAGGCCCAAGTTCTTCACTTGGACATCTATGTCTTGATGATCACCTTCACTATCTGGCCCATTAATGACTCTACGGTCTTTTTCTTCATCATGCAGGTTAGGAATAAAGTGTTGCACTTCTTCTTGGTCATTTCCAGAATGAATGGCCAACGACCCTCCTGCCTCTTTCTCAATTAGCTTCTCTTTTGCCGAAGACCCTCCTGCCTTTATCTCAGTTGGCTTTTCAATCGCACTAGGTTCCTTGCCACCTGAATCGACAGGCTTTTCATTAGCATTAGGTTCCTTCTCACCTTCACTAGCACTAGGTTCATTCTCACTTTGCTTCTCATCATCTAGACCTATTTTGGCACCTTTATTGACCCAAACATTGCTCTCTTTCCCTTTCTTATTCTAATCCTTGCCACAGCAAAATGTTTTGGAATTATGGCCTTGACATCTGCAATAAGAACAGTAGGCAGGTAGTGTTTCATACTTCCCCCTGCCTTCGACTACCAGGAAACCTAGGGCTGCCTATCCAAAAGTGAAGAATGGGATCCTTCGATGCGTTAACCTCTACATAGACCCTTGCTCCATCTGTCCGAGTTGCAAATTTTGTCAAATTATTTCAGCGAATAAACCTCCCAATCGGTGCTATCAAAACCTTAAGGATCGAAGCATGGAAGGAATTTGGTGGAAGTCCTGGTAAAAAGATCCAAACCGGGACACATGGTGGCTCAAAGTTATCATCAAATTCGGGTCTCCAAACAAAGGGTCTATATAGACACCCATTCACTTCACAAGATTCCCTTTAAAGTGCTTTGTTGAAGTCTTCCTCATTGGTCATCCTAATAAAGACATGGTGCGGCTGCTGCATGGAGGAGACTACCGGCATGCTGGACAGTGTTAAATATTTTAACATGAACATTAATAATTAGATCTTCAATTTTTTATGATCCACAATAATAAAACAATGATAAATAAACACGTACATTTGTTCATCAGTTTAATGAATAATTAGATCTAACTATGAGAAAAGGATCACCCTAGCAACTTAGCCCCCAAGTGTCTCCTGATGGCTAGAGGCACAATGATGTTGTAGGTGAAAACCCTTTAACCCCTTAGTGCTATTTATAGATTTTCGGCCATCATGAAATCTAGAGACTTTGTGTTTAACTATAATTAGAGATATAGAGTTTTAATCTTATCTCTTAAGAGTTTTCTTATCCCATTATAACTCATCTATTAACTGATATTAACTGATAAGTTTCGAGCTATTCCAAACTTTATTAAGATGGGTGTGTGGGACATAGAGTTTAAATAAAACTCTTACATTCTCCCACTTGGCCCATACACCCATAAAATAATATTTTTCATTCATGGGTTTATCACAGAAAATTAACTATACTGCGCAAATTCATTTCCTGAAACTTTCATAACTCAAAATACATTTCATGAGTTCCGTAATATCAATGTTAAATCAATTACTAATGCGAGTCATGGCGGTTCTCTATTATATAACGAACAAATTCCCTTCCATGTACCACAACACCAGTAACCAATTTAACACGATCTTTAATTAGGACAATTAAGGCTAATACATTGATGCCTTGGGTTCCAATTCATGTCTATTGAAGACATTATCTTGTCGTCATTAATCCACACCATTTAATATACATATAAAGTGGAAAGACAAGAAAATAGAAACAACCATAATAGATATATTTCAATGTCTAGTAACAAAATACTCAGCATATCAATGATCTTTGTATCATGTTCACATTATGTGAATAAGCATAGAATCCATCTTTTCAACATGATCTTTAAATTATAATAATTAACATACTATTGATATGGACATATTTGTTTCTACCTTCTCCTTAATAGTTAAGTATTTAAAATTTCATTAAATACTCATCATTCGGAGAAAAAATACCCTGAGGAATTCTTGCCATACATTCTTAGCGGCTTGGCTATAAGTCGACAATTTTAAGTCCTAAAATAAATTTCCTTAGTCAGATACGATACATTGTGGCCTCAAAGCATACCACAAATTCAATCCCTATTGCACATGAAGCAGTAAGAAATTTGCCTCATACTTTTCCATAAATAACTCTACTAGATAGCAAAATACATAACCATAATTGTATTTTCCATCTTTAGAATAATCTCACAAAATAGGGTCTGAATATCCAATTACCTTAAGAATATCAGTTCTTCTTAAGACAATATAGTCTTTAATTTCTTGCAAATAACATTACACACTTTTCTCAGCTTTTTGGTCAAATATCATTGGGTTACTTTAGCAACAACCAAGGATGTTAAAGATAAAACCGAGGTTCAGCTGTATACAAATATGTGCAACCATCAAGTTCCTTATAACCATTTTATACAGAATTTCTTTAACGACATAATCAATTCGAGAATACTGTAAAATACTAAGCATGTCACATTTATTTTTAGAGCATCTATTGAACAACAATTCTTCATGTAAAATCTTCCAAAACTGTATGCAACTATACTGAGACAATCTTAATAGTCATCGTCTTGGTATTAAAATTCAATCTCAATCATAAAAGATGTCTCGTTCATAAATTTCATTTTCAAAGTTATTTAGATACATAACTTTAATGCCATGCTACAAACCATAATTCATACTTGCCAAAAGTCATATACATGCATGAATAAAATGCAAATATACTCCCACTGACTTACGGGTATATACATTAACAATAACTATTTTTCTTAAACCCTAAACAGTATCGGTATTATCAAATTTCATATACCAATTTCAAGAAATCTGTTACATCTTCTAAGAAATTCTTTTATTCACTTCTTGTAGAATTCAAACTTTCACTCTACAATTGTTTTCACATCTATTGGATGTAACTCTAGACCATAATGAGTTACTAATATTATAGTGATCCTTAATGAGATCTTTCAGGTTTAATAGAAAAAATTCACTAATCAATGCTTATTTATGAGTGAAATCCTTAATTACAAGTCTAACTTTATATCGTCCAACATTGCCCTTGAAGTCAAGATTTTGTCTCCAAAACCCATTTCCATTCGACTTTTCATACATTTCAGACAATTTAGACGAAATTCTAGACTTTACATTTGTACATGGATTTCAATCATTCTAATATACATCAATCTTTTATTGAATCACTTATTTCTATAATTTGTGAAAACATATGTAAAATTTTATTTATTTCTATATCACATTCAAATTTTGAAGATACACCACATAACTTAACCAAATAGCAAATCAAGAAGATTGCATGAGGTTACCTGTTATGATGTCTCTATGGCCAATTCTTCAGTGGTGTTTCTCTGATGAAATGAATGATCATTTGCTTGTTATTCCATATTATCATTAAGATAATCATAAAAGGAAACTACAAAAAATTTTCAAAAGTACAAGAATGCAATTCACAATAATCACATTTCTAGTTTCCATACTCCCACCGATTTTGCCAACCATAAGAAATTTGATATTTCAATTTTCTCAAAATTCAAATCATAAGTAGAAACAATACAGCCTAAATCATTTGAATCTCCTTAAGTAATCAATAATAATAATGTACACAATAACTATTATAAGATTCAATAATCTTTCATTGGGGTTATAAATTATTACTTTAATTTGACTACCCATGCATGAATATGCATTAACACAATTCATAACTAAAAAATAAATCATTAAGGCTAAAAACACAATATAAGTTCTAAACCATTATAACCCAACTCTTAATATTTTTTATAACACTATTTCAATCCAATTCAATGATTTTTACATTTCTATCTAACTACAATTCCTCCCCATGAGAAGTACTACAAGAATTATTAATGGTTTGAGACTTCTCATGTAGCAGATAGATACATTCATATCATGAAAATCATCTATAAAAATAATGAAATACTTATATCAAATATTATAGAGAAAAAGATTTACATACGTCTATATGCATTATCTTAAGAAAATCTCCATTTCTTGTGGCATCTTTTATTGATATGTTTGATTTATTTTCCTTTTATACAAATCAACACACATCCTGAGATTAAAAACCTAAATACAGAAAATATTTTATTTACTAATCTCTATAACTTTTCTTGAAGATATTCTCCAAACTTTTATGCTACAAATTATTTTTCAAATTCTATGCCATAAATTGTAAAAGTTTTCATAAATCATTTTTCTTTTGGTTCCA
Source organism: Carya cathayensis (assembly GCA_011037825.1). Taxonomy (NCBI): domain Eukaryota; kingdom Viridiplantae; phylum Streptophyta; class Magnoliopsida; order Fagales; family Juglandaceae; genus Carya; species Carya cathayensis. Next base: position 1,507,220 of record QGSO01000253.1, on the reverse strand, counting down.
GTACATACCTCATGAGTGAGAAAAAAAAACTTTTAACATAAAAAAAAAAATTATTATGAGGGCATGACAAATACAATTTTATTGGAAAGAAAAATGGAACCAACATAAGTGACATATTGAAACAAATTGAAATTTGAACATTTGTACTTGAGTTTAATCTAAAAAGAATGCATAAACATATATAAGATCTGATTTGAAACTTATTTGGTTTACCTTCCTTTCGAATCATGTCTTATGTTTATGACACTTAAACCTTCATGTGTCACTATTTCTCTCAAACTTCAATTGACACAATTTTTATATTTTCATTACAATCATTTCCTCCATTTTCCAAAAAATACAAATGATTTTTCATACAAATTAGCAAAATAAATTTGTATATAGCTAACAACCATGCTACTAACTTGTTTAAAGTACACCATTATTTGTTTAAAATACAAATAGTAATGCTTTTAAAGTAAACCATTATGTACAAAAAAAATCATACAGTTTAATATGTAAGTAGTTAAACATTATACTTTTCTGACCTTTATCACTATTCTCAATGATAATTGATGTTTAAACATAAAAAACTCTTTTTGTAAATTTGATATGCTCATGTTTCTCTATATTAGAGTCCATCCTATATATGAAACTTGTAATGATATTAATAATTGCAAGAAAAGCATTTTGGTAACTTTAATGCTTTGAGTTCAACACTCATAAACAATAATAGAATTTAAATCATTATGAATGAACTAATAGTGTCATCGAGATCCCTCCCCTCCTTTGGGAGTGAATCCCAATGCACAAAATGTTCCCTCCAGTTTTAATTTCAAAATTTAAACCGTGCATTATCAAGAATTTAAACTATTATGAATGAACTAATAGTGTCATTGAGGTCCTTCCTTTGGGAATGAGCCCCAACACACAAAGAGTTCCCTCTAATTTTAAATTCTGTGGATGAACTAGCTGTATCATCATAATTCTCGTTTGGGAGTAAACTCTAACATACAAAGTGTTCCCTCCAATATTAAATTATGTGGATGAACTAGCTGTATCATCAGAATTCTCCTTTGGGAGTAAACTCTAACATACAAAGTGTTCCCTCCAATATTAAATTCTATGGATGAACTAGTTGTATCATCAGAATTCTCCTTTGGGAGTAAACTCTGATATACAAAGTGTTCCCTCCAACCTTTCTTTAATGGATGAACTAGTAGTGTCATTAAAACCCTATTTTGGGAGTAGATCTTAATACACAAAATTATTCACTCTAACCTTAATTTGATGGATGAACTAGTAGTGTCATCAAGACCCTCCTTTGGAAGTAGATCTTGACACACAAAATTATTCACTCTATCATATCCACCTTACTATGAAATTTAATGATTTTTCACCAAAATTTAAGAAAGTCTTGTACCTTTGGGCAACCAATCTTTTCTTTAATTTTAATGTGAATCATTTGCTCCATATTGGATAAAATATATATTTATATATATATATATGGCATGATAATAAGAACCAAAATAAAGAATTCATACATTTATTTAATAATAATAACATATACATAAGATTTCATGCATGTAAATAATAGCATGCATATGACATTTAATACATGTATTTAACAATAATAGCATGCATATAAATTTAATAATTTCCATACATGTAGATAACAATAATAACATGTATATAGGATTTAATAAAATTTTCATACATGTACATAATAACATGTATTTAATAAGATTTTCATAAATGTAGATAACAATAATAACATGTATATAAATTTAGCAATAATAAAATTTTCATACATGTAAATAACAATAATAACATGTATATAAAATAAAATAAAATTCAGAATTTTTTTTAATAAATAAATAATAATATTATTATTATAATCTGTCGGTCCGAGTCTCAACCAGATCGGTTCAGCAAATTGGGCTGAGACCCGGATTGGTTCAATAAGCCGGGTTAAAACTCGTTTTGGTTCACTAATCAGACTCCAGTTGGGTCTAACGAGATTGGGCCACAGCCCATTACACAGCCCACTTTCTCTTCAACCTGTTAGAACAAAACCATTCCTTTCCCTCGGGCTGGGCCTGAATTCAAGGCCCAAGCATTTTACCCATCTGCCAATGTATTCATAACAGATAAAGTCAATTGAACTGGGCCAAGGCCCACAACGCACAGCCCAAGCCCTTTTCTTATAAACCCTAAGCATTATATATGTTCTTCTTCCTTAGAGAAATGTTTAGCGCCGCACCACTATATCCTTCCCTCAAGCCTCAACGCGCAGCTACGCATTTCATGTAAATAATTATTCAGTTTGGTGCAATGGTGGACGTCGCCAGCGAGGAAGAGGACAGTATGGCAACCCCAGCCTCCTCTCGTCGTCAAGGTCCACCTCCACTCAAGGTTTCCCTTTTTTCTTTTTTTTACTGAACCGAACGATGCGGCCACTAGGCTTTGAAGCCCTCTGTGCCGCCGTTACAGTGGCATCGCGAAGGAGGTTCTCAGCTTCCTCGCAACGTTAAACAACCCTCCCAGTTTTTTTTTTTTTTTAACCAACAAAAGAAAGAAAAACCACTAACGGGCAGCAACCATTCAGGGCATCACAGCCCCTCATGTTGCACACTTCCGACCCACACGGTGGCCTTTCCTCAACCCCTTCTTTTCCCATCTCAGATACAATACAAACAACAAGTATAATTCATGAAATCCAAAACATGCATAATATCAATATGAAAGCTTTTCTTGTGAAGAACAATTATTTTACGAACAATGGAAGCATTCCCATAAAGTTCCTAAGCAGCATATGTTCTTGTCTCAAACTGATTTGAAAAAGCAAAATAAACCGAGAGAAGCACTTCATAAAAAATATGCAAAATCAAGGATGCATATTTTATATGTTTATAATATATTTTATCGAGATCATAAAAAATCTATAACCTAAATATCTGATACCACTTGTTAAATATTTTAACATGAATATTAATAATTAGATCTTCGATTTTTTATGATCTACAATAATAAAACAATGATAAATAAACATGTACCTTTGTTTATCAGTTTGATGAAGAATTAGATCTAACTATAAGAGAAAGATCACCCTAGCAACTTAGCCCCCAAGTGTCTCCCGATGGCAAAAGGCACAATGATGTTGTAGGTGAGAACCCTTTAACCCCTCAGTGCTATTTATAGATTTCTAGTCATCATGAAATCTTGAAACTTTGTGTCTGACTATAATTAAAGATATAGAGTTTTAATCTTATCTCTTAGGAATTTTCTTATCCCATTATAACTCATCTATTAACTGATAAGTTTCGAACTATTCCAAACTCTATTAAGATGGGTGTGTGAGACATAGAGTTTAAATAAAACTCTTACAGACAAATCCCTTCTTGCACGAATAAAAACTCGTATGTCATCTAGAGAAGGCCGCTGATGGAGGAACTTGATCACCATCGAATAACGAAATGGCATAGCTGTGCGATCAATCTCCTCTATCGAGAAGTGAAAAATGATCTCCCCATCTACAATTTTTGGAGGCCAGAAAGCCACCTCCATCTCAAGCAACGGCTAGAGAACGGCATAAACAAGGTCGGCGAACGACCTAGGTGGGCCAGCCGGAGGTGGCCATGTAAAACAGCGTGAAGCTCTGAACAAGGAGAAACCCTAGCAGAGCGTTGTAAACGTATTTTTGGAAAGTTGAACATTTTTTAGGCTGGATATTTTATTATATATGATCCATTGTCATATATCCACACGCATTTAATTTCAAGTCTGCAAACCTAGAGTAGTGCTGCATTCTCTCTTTTTCTCTCTCCTCGACACTCTTCTGAGTACTACTCCCACCTCCTCTTGAAAAAAATAAATAAATAAATAAATAATAAAAAATAAAAATTTTACCATCCCTTTTTATGATGAATTAACGTTCCTTTACTATTCCGCAAAGCCTAGGTAGCTTGATCATGTTCATCCTAGCTAAACACATGATCTGCCAAATAAGCCAGGAAATTAGGGCTGATTTCTTTCCAATGAAGACTAGTACTACAGTTTTGGTTTCCTGTGATTTAAAATCTTCACTCCACACGGTTACAAATGATGCGGTTCCACCAAGCTAGCTAGGCTACAACGACTGATCATTTCGAGCATATATATGCTAGCAAACACGAAGCATGCAGGCTAGCCATATACTGCAATGCATGAATGATTCCTTCATTTCAGAGAAGCGATAATATTTCACAACACACACACACACATATATATTTATAGTTAATTTGCACGCAAGCTAGAAGTCTGTACGTTGCGCAAAATTACATAAAAAGAAACTGAAATTACTTCATCTTGGGCATGCATGCTTGTGCTTTGGCCATGCCTGCTACGTCTAACACGCGTTGGTTCCGCTTATATAATTAATTTATTGCATTAAGCTACACCATATTTGTTAATTTATTCATGCATAAATATTTAGCTCCCTTCTCCTGGGTCGATAATTAGCTTCTGTGGGGTTTGCGATCATCTGAAAAAAAATGGTGAGTATTACTGGACGAAGGAGAATTAGATCCATTGATGTTTCCGCGATAGCTGGGGTTCGCCTCGTGATCTGTATCGACCGTATCAGTACTGGTGGCGACCGCTGTAGTCTCCGCGCTTGCGGCAACGACGTCGTTGTTGACACCGTCATGACTAGCACCACCGTTAACCTTTCGACCAGGGGTGGATTCAGTCCTTGAGAGCTGATGGACGTTATTGGCCTGCACTGTCACATGAGTTTCTGCATTGGTCTGCAGAGTTGCTAAGATCAGGAGGAATGCAACAAAGAGTACAAGTAAGGTCTTCATGGTCATGAATCAATCTGTCATCCAAAACATACGAACACATGCAGGAGGTGAGCATTGAGACCGATGATTGCTTATTTGAAAAACAAAAAAACAAAAACAAAGTAAACGATGAACTTCATGAATATTAGCACTGAAACTGGGGTAACAATAACATATATACCTGCAGGCTACAGCCTCTTAGATATGCTAGAAGATGGTTTACGAACCAATTTGAAGAAATAGGTGACAAAACTTACAATTTATAGGCTTTTCTTCGCATTTGATCAAGGAGAGAGCATGTTGGGTGATATATCAAAGCACTAAAAAAGCAAGGGTGCAGTGGCAAGGTGGAGGGTGGGGCGGGGTTTCACAATGGTGGCACCATTGGGAGTCCCTGTGGCCACCAAAAAAATAGATAGATCATTAAAATTCATAATTTGATTGGATTTTATTGTTAATATTCAACGGGTTAATAATTAGTCGTGCATCATACTACTTTCGTTGTCGGGTTCACAATTAAGTGAGATTGTCGATAAAGTAATACTGATCAATAGTTTCCCGCAGGCAATAATTACCAGCGCATTTCTTTTCAGCTTGATCATTAAATATTTATATATATATATATATTGAGAGAGAGAGAGAGAGAGAGAGTACAACCACCTACCTTCCTCAAAAGAGGAGTAGGACAAACACCCACCTCCTTCAAAAGAGGAGTGGGACACTAACCTAACACAGCTAAAATAAAGAACTAAAAGACCAACAAAACATAGACTGAAAGCAGGAAAATGACATAGGGCTGTAAAAACAGGTGGGCCCAAGACAAAGCCGAAAGGCCCGGTTTAAGCGGGCGGGAGCCCAACCCGTTAGGGTTTCCAGATTTCCTTCTGCCGTCGCCACCCATATGCAGCTTATCATCCCCAAGCATCGTCTCCCGCAGTGTTCCCTCAACCAGACGCATGAGCATGCCGCCATCTCGCCCCAGTCGATGGTCAGATCGCTGCGCAGGAAAACCAAACGCAGTCCGGCATACTTGTTCCTGATTTCACACGCAAAACGGCTGCTGGTTGCCCTGCCTCGCCCTAGATGGAAGCTTCGGATCTGCGCAGGGAAACTATAACAGTCCGATGTTGCTGCTTGGTCCACACACTGACGGCTTCGGAACCTGGCAAATGCTTCGGTTGGGCTGAGACGATCAGTTCATGCCTCCCTCCTCCCCCGTCCCGGACTTGAAGCAACCCTCTGTTTTCCCGGATGAAAACAGAGCTCTAAAGCTTATAACAAAGCCCGGCTTCCACGACCAACCAAACACCTACACAAGCCTGCACAAGCCCGGTTTGGCTATAGATCTACTGCACGAGAGACACACCAACACTGCCCAAAAACCACCGTTAAAACAGCCACCCAAAGCCTTATTGCAGAACAAACCAACCTAAACTAAACAGAGGAGCCGGAGGGATGGGAGGGAGGGGGGGCCGAGCGGTACCCCCCTCTTGGGGGGACAATCTGACTTTGTTCTCTAGGGAGAGGGAGAGCTTCGCTGGTGAGAGAAAAAAATCGGACCTGGTCTAACAGTTTTTTTTATTATCACTAGTCCGCTACCTTGTGTGCGGGGAAGCTCCTGAGCAGTTTGCGTTAGTTGGCTTACAGTCAGTTTCTGTCTGTTAAGTCGCAGTTGTAACTTCGCTTTGTATAATGCTATGGTGTTCTTTTCTATAAAAAAAAAAAAAAAAAGTACCCGGCCCGGGAACACCCGGGTTTTAAAAACCGGTCACTGGACCGGGTTTTTTCCGGACCGGTGACCGTAACCGGAACCCGGTTTTCCGGGTTCCGGACCGGGCCGGAAAAAAATCCGGCCCGTTTGCCCACCCCTAAATTTGTTCCATCTAATCTCCAAGTTGCTAATCTCTTCACCAAAAGTGTTTCATGACCTTAATTCCTATTTTTC